>PVIW01003739.1:75816-156794 GCA_004026585.1 Noctilio leporinus
CCAGTTCCATCCATGTTGTTGCAAAGGGTACAAGTTCCTTCTTTCTTTCTGCTATATAGAATTCCATTGTGTAAATGTACCAAAGTTTTTTGATCCAATCATCCACTGATGGGCACTTAGGCTGTTTCCAGCACTTGGCTATTGTAAATAGTGCCGCTATGAACATAGGTGTGCATAAGTTCTTATGAATTGGTGTTTCCGGATTCTTTGGGTATAGTCCAAGTAGTGGAATTGCTGGATCAAAAGGTAGTTCCATTTTTAGTTTTTTAAGGAAACCCCATACTGTTTTCCACAGTGGCTGCACCAGTCTACATTCCCACCAACAGTGTATGAGGGTTCCCTGTATATTTTCTAAATCAATTCCTTTTAAGAGGTAGGTGTTTTTGCTAACAATCTTTTCTGAGCAATGTCTTTCAAGGAGTAATTTTTAATTTTGATGAAGTTCAATTTATCAAAATTTTGTGGTTCATGCTTTTCTATTATTGTCCTATCTAAAAACATCTGACTAACCTAAAACCATGAAGATTTTATCTAAAAGTTTTATAGTTTTAGATGTTTTACATGTGGTATGAAGTAATGCTAATTATTAATTTTTTTCATAAGAGGTTCATGGCTCTTTCCACTACACTAGAATTGTATGTGTTGTAGAAGCCGATAAGGTCTTAATATTTAAACTTATTTGTATTATCCTAAGCCCACAGTTATTTACCTCAGTGGTAAGCACAGTCTAGGACTACCATGTTGACTCCCCCTAGCCATCGTAAGTAACTAATTTTGAATGTTACAGGCTGGTCATCATCGCTTAGATGCAATGTAGCTATGTATGATTATTCCAAATGTTATAGAATAATCATACATATAGAAATGTTATAGAACCAATGGGTGTGGCAGCAAGATGGTGCTGGCAACATACTGTGAGATTGATTGTCTGATGATATAGTCCAATACCTTCTCTTGAATACTCATGGTGATATCAACAATGCCTTCATAGCCATCCTTATGGAAGGTGATATCTATAGTCTTAATGTTATATTATATGGAGAAGTTACCCTTTCCAATCTGTAGCATTGGCCTTCATTAGAACTATAAGGTACTAAAAAACAACAAAAGATATATAATGACTTATTTTACATATATTTATTGTTATATTTTTTAAAATGCTAATGCAGCTTTCATGACGACTTTTAGAGTTTTTCAGAAAGCTGAAAGTGAAGTGCCCTCTGGCTAAAAGCCTGTTTGGGTTTCTGGTTCCCTCTCCCACAGACTTCCTCTATACGTGTGCTGCCTTTACTCCACACAATTCTACAGATTTTATCTAAATTGCACTGACTTGCACAGACCTATCTACCCTAAAGAAGTCTGACTCTTTTAACATTCCATTCACCACTAGTGTTCCTTTTTCATTTGGGCTTTTAATTTGGATGAATTCCAAATTACTATTTATTCTGATAGAAACACTACTAATTGCACAAAGCATGTTAATAAGAAATGGAAATACAATTTAGAGCACCTTCCTTGTGGTATTCTAATACCTAGTACCTTTAAAATAGCATTAAGGCACTTTTCTCCCATAGCTATTATCCCATGCTATTAAAACTCTTGCTACTTGGTGTGTTCTAATGTTGAGCAAACTTTAAAACAAAGGGAATATGAAGAGTTCTTAATCCTTCAGATCCTTCTTAAATTTCACTAGGAAAGTTTAAGCAAACGTATTAACTTGCTGCCGAGATTTTAAAATAAGTCATTATACTTATACTAAATACAGAGTAATGTACTTGATTTTCTTTGTACTGATGGTCCCCAAAGTTTGGTAGTGAATCCCAATCTTGTGTTTATGTTACTATAGTAGATTACAATTGCCTGGATATCTTCCCCGCCTCATATCCCCACCTTTTGCTATGTGGTTTGGCACTTTCTCTATCATAAGGTGAAGGGTGTTCATTGCCTCCTGAGTCTGAGTTCAGGCATGTGCCTGGTTTTGTCCAATGGGATGTCAATAAATGTGATACATACGAGCAGAGACGTGAAGAAGCACTTCTGGAATTGAATTTATTCTCTTGTGTTCGAGCCGTTGCCATAAAGCTTCAGGCCCAGATTAGTCCCAAAATGAGGGTGGGAGATGCAACAAGCAGGCCAGCTTGACCTGGCCAGTCAGCCCAGATGACGTTCAGACTCATGAGTGAACCCAGCCTAGATAAACTGAACCTTACAGATACATGACAGATTGTTTACTACTTTATAATCATGGAGGTTTGTTGTTGTTTATTACACCAGTGTTTTCAGGACAAAACCTGATATGATCACCAATCAGGTTAAAAACCTTTTAAGGACAAGGTCTTTGTTTTATTCATTGTGTCTAGCACTCAGTAGGGACGTATTTAATGAATATTGGATGGCTTTATGAATAAAGATCAATTGAAAATTATTTTTCTCAATTTCTTTTTTGTTATCCTGAGAGAACATGCTAATTGCTACCATTTAATGCCTCAAAAGCTAATAACAGAGGCTAATTCTGTAAACTAACCTGTAATTAACCATATTTTTCCTCCCAAGATCTTCAGGGATCATTTCCTAGAGTCTCTGCTAATCCCCTGACATGGTTAGTGTTTAATAACTCTTAACAATAAAAACTTCTGCTGATAATGTTAAGTAGCCATTGGTGAATGATCTGCAGACAATAAATGAGTACCAAATGGAAAAATTTTTATAGCCTAGATCAGCATGAGAAGTAGCATTTATCCCAAGGCAGTTCTAGAGTGATTGAGAAGTGAGCCATTTTTAATCTTACCTCTTTCTATTCCTTTCCCAAAGTAAATATCTTTATCCTCTTCCCTATTAAATCCTATTCTTAATAATGAATCTAAATAGCAGCTAAATGAGAAATCGCAGGTAGCATTGCCTTCCATGAAGAGAATTTGCATGTTAGCATTCATTCATTTTCTTCCTTTATGGAGCTTATGATGTGGAGGTGACAGCATGTGGGAAGAGACAGACACTGAACAAAAGCAGTATGTGTTTGAAGTGAGAAGTAAAGGGAACAGTGAAAGTAAGGCAAGAATTGCTAACCTGTCTACATGCGCAAGAAATTCCCCTGCGGAAAAGACATTTATACTTGAGGAAGAAGTTCCACTGGCCCAAAAAGTTTAGGAAAATTATTCCTAGAAGGATAACTGCCTAATAAATGTCCTGAAGAGAAATAAATCCTTGCTTGTTCTAGGAACCGAAGGTACCCAATCTCGGTAGAGTGAAAAGAAAATGGGGATGATGACTGATAATGATACTTTGAATAATGGGCAAAGTTTTGTTAAAATAGTGTGTAAGAGTAGTATTTGAATTACCTGTGATGCTTGTTAAGGTGATTCTGGAGATTACCCAATACTATAAGGTCAAATTTCCAATCAGACCCTCTGATCGGCATTTTAACCCCTTAATGTTCTAACAGAAATTCTAATGCCCCTAAATTTTGAGAACCACTGGCCTAAACAAATAAAGCTCCTGAAGTAGAAGACTCTCAGCTATCAATAGTCAGTGAAGAATGCATATCTTCCAGTGGAATTCACATGATCCCTGGAGCTCTTAAACTAACACCACATGGACCAGGTCCACCAGCAGAACTGCTCCACCAGCAGAACTGGATTCTTAGTGTTAAATGGGGAGACTGGGGTCATGCCAAGTTGGCCCAATAGTCATGAAATATTTTTAAGCTTTTATTCAGTGTAGGGATATGAAATAATTTTTATGAATTTTATATATCACAAATTTATATGTCATAATAACTCTTGAGAAGCACCTTAAATATAACAGTTCCATGGATGCTGTCTTAATAGACCCCTGCACTTGACCAACTTGCTGGTCCTGTTCTGTCCAGTCTCGCTGCCCTGTGGCACCCAGATGCTTGTGGAAATAGACTCTTTAAGGGTAAGCACACACCTCTGCTGTCACTTAATGAATTTTATTCATAACACATTTCAGTTCTGTGTATTCTCAACTTGTTTATGACCCTTATCCTTGTTTTGTAATGATAAAATAAATTAGATGTAATTATGTATAAGTTTTTGTTTCTATGAACACTAAATTTTATACTTTGGGAGGTTTTGAAAATTTCACTGGCATTGCTTTTAAATTAAGTGAGAAAACAGACAAGTTGGGGAAAAATAAAAAGTCTAGCATTGCTTCATCTATACCTTTAAGTTCTTATTTCACATATGCAAAATAAAGCAAACAAAATAGCTCACTTATTGAGGATGTGCATAGATTTGTGCAACAGGTCAACTCAGATTTCCGGTCAGTGATGCCATACCAAAGAAGTGACCTTGGCATTTGAAGTTTGGCAAATGAATAGGTGTATTTCTTAAGCACAACTAGTATGCTATATATGTGTATTGTTTTTTATGATTCCCAGCTTTAACCTACCTTTCTCTCAAAAATTAAACTACTAGTAGAGGGTTCTAACCACATCAGATAAGACCTCTTTCACTCTATGAAGAATATACTTCAAGATTAGTACTCTAACCACTTGGATGGGTTGTTAACCGGCCGAGTGTAAGGTGCATCAGGGCCAATTCCAGCTCTCTCAGACTATAACTGAGATAATATGTGGTAGCGAAAATCCTTATAATCTAAAAGGTACTCTACATGTATCACATAGTACATATACATATGTATTTTTCAGTGACAATAAGAGGAGTGTTGTAAAACAGGAACCTTTATTTTTATGGAGGATATATTGTTTGCTCCTTTGGTTTATTTATCCTACAGTGCAAAACCAAAAGCATATTTATTTCTGTCTGGAGAATCCCAGCATTATGGACACTTTTGAAAAGGGGTTTTCTTGATCCATTATTTTAACTCTCTAATTATAATGGCAGGTGTAGTGAGAACAGGAAACTTCCCAAAACTGCTCCATCTACATTCATCATGCTAAAGACCTCAATTCAGGGGAAAAAAAAAGTTCCTTTTCTGACTAAGCCAGGGTCTCTCTCACAAGCCTACTGTAGCCTAAGAAAGAGATCATCAGCTAGAGGTGCTTGGAATTCAAGAACATCAACAAGAATACATATTTTGATTCACCTGTTTTAGCAAATGCAGCTAAAAGACCTTCAAGAGGGTACTGTTTAAAGAGCAGTAGTAGCCTCCATTTTCTAGTGGGGCGGGAGAGGGAGGGACTCAAAGATTGGGTTTTGTTTTCTTGGATTAAGTTTCTTCCAGAGGTATATTTACCAACTCCTCTTTTTCTCATTTATTTAGAGATAACTGCTATAAAAATTCCTTCAAGGATCCTTAGAAATGAAGCATATGGACAAATAATTGAGGGTTGCTCCTCTTGCTCTATTTTGGCAACTGGCCTAGTAGTCATCTCTATGTAGCCCTGTGATAATGTATATGATCTATGCCTGGAGTCATTCATCTTCAGGGACTCTGTTCTTCACCACTACTACGTAAGCAATATGTTTATTGGTAATTTCAGATGACAGAGGGGCACATGCTAAGATAATGTGCATGGACACCTAATTTTTCTAAATAGCCCACAGAAAGCAAATAAGTGGAATTTCCAAGAATATCTGCACTGCCATGCTTAAGGTTTCTATGGCCATTTTGTTTAGCATTACAAATTGACTGTCCAACAGAATTAGATAGAGAAAATGTATATCAGATCCATGATGATTTGTGAATAATTAACTAGCCACACAGGTGCATAAGATTTCAGATGAGATTTCCTTTTTTTTTTTTTGTGGACAATATGTATTATTAAAAGATTGTGGGGAAAAGCTCCACAGATTCCTTGTCATTTTTATAACAAAATTTTAATGCATAGTTTATCATACAGCTAAAGTTTTTTAAATTCCTTGCCATTGTTGTGATATTATTTATACTGCATTTTCTCTGAGAGAGAACTTTGTAATTTATTCTGATGTTAATTATCACACTTAAAACAACATCAGCTGTATTTTCTTCTGTTCTGGAGATGCTGGTGCAGCCTTGTACTCTAGTACCTGCCCTTCAAGCACCTTCACCTTGTACCATTTGTCACAATTGCAATGATATAACTTATATAATGATTTGTTTTATGTTTGTCACCTCTACTGCTAGATTATACACTGTGAGCCATTTAAGTTCATGGCAGAAGTTTAACTATGTTCCTAGCACATACTATATCCCTAGAACAAATCAGGTGACCAATCTGGTTTTGGTTGGTTTCTCTTTTTTTTTTTAACTAAAAAATGTATAACCATAATGGAGTGGAGAATACTATGCTCTCCTCCACTTCTGTCCTGCTGCCTTTTCTAGAGCTGTTGTGTCTAGTGGGGACCCCACTGGGAGGCAAAGAGAACTCAGGTACTGAGCTCCTCTACTCTTTTCCAAACACCCGCTCAGTCCATTCTGGGTTCCACCACTTTGGCTGTGATGTCAGATGTCCTCCCACTGTGGACATATACGGATGGGGACATAATTTATTCTGAGACAAGTGAACATTTTAGTGCACTGCCAAAAATGTGCTGCCTTCACACGTGGCCATCCATGGTCACCCTCAAGCCACTATTCACATAACATACATTCAGACCCATTTAGGAAAAAAATAATTTGTGGAAAACTTTCAAGTACATCCTTAAACTTCTGAAGTTAACTTCAGAGAGGAAAATTGGTTATTCACATAATTAATTCTCCTGAGTGCTACTATCAGAGATAACACATGGATAACTGAAATATAATTCTTACAGAATTTTGTTTCAATATGTTTTCTCATTATTTTAACATACAGTACAGCTATAAGATAAATCATTAAAATATACATACATATATATGGGAGAAGAGAAGCAAGGACTTTAGCAAACAGTAAAAATAGATAAGAATGAGCATTGACCATTATTTAAGGGAATGCCTGTCAAAAATTATTTTGTAATAATAAAAATCATATTAAATGTTAGTGAAGACAGAAATCGAGTCTGATAATGGAATGTAGACATGGTAGTACCTAAAGATTAAAAAATGAAAGCAAGAAAACTAATAGGATATAAATGCTAAATGTTACATGATAAAGAAAATTACATTTTTATGATTTGGTAATGTAAACAACAAAATATTCTAAAGAGATGGTAGAGGATCAAGGAAATAGAAGTGACCAATTATAATTTTAAAGTCATCAACAAATACCGGGATCCTTACCGAGACTATCCTACTTTGACTTTTGCAATTACCTTTGAAGTGACCTTCTTACTTTCTAACCTCTCCCACTTGTTCATCGGGCTCCTTTCCTGACTGCTGCTAAGTTGCTTTCTTGTTCGTGTGTTCCTATCTTAGAAGTCCCGTTGAATACTGTTTTCCACTAGACCTTCTCTGATAAGCTAGAAGTGAGTCTACCTCCTCTAAGCTGTGGCATTTAATCAGTACTACTCTTGTTTATCACTCGTAGAAATTTATACTTTGTATTTGAGTGGCTAAAGGCACATTTTTACAACTTCCTTACTAGTCCAATTGAGTCACTGTGTCAGGCATTCTGTTACTCGTGATGTGCTATTTCACATGTTAGGGTACCATTTTTATGCTTATCAACCCTCACCCCTCATTCATTATTATAAACTACTCACGGAAAAGGATGCATTTTATATACTTTAGTACCTGTTGTCACTTAGTACTTATTTTATATTTAGTAGTTATTGTCAGCTCCCAGACAGTGTTTCACATCTGTTCCTTCTATTTTGTTCCTAAGGTATTCTAAGCATCTAGAGCACTATCTAGCACATAGTAGGTACTCAATAAATATTTGTTGAATGTGGTTGAATATTCAGTAAAAGTTGATGTCGAATGACTCTGAGTGAAAGGTTGACTCTTTTGACAGCAGCTTCCAGGAGTTGATTTCTTGACTATGAAAGGTAGAAAGCAACATTCAGTCCAGGCAGGCTGGTGCAGCAGCAAAGTTAACTGAACTATTTATATAAGCTTGACCTCCATGACCCTTACTTCACTTTGTCTTTCGCACACATCCTTTAAGAGCCACTTGCCGGGTTGGAGTGCCCTCTGCTTGGAAATGCTTAGTCATTGGAGACCAGTTATGCTCTCTGCCCTGCAGCCAAGGGGTATCTCTCTAGCTGTCCTGAATCGGTATTGGCAACATGCTTCTTCCTGCAGAATTTTCCTTATTCATGAGATCATTGTAATCCCTCCTCTTAAACGAGGTGGATAACTTTGTCTTCCATCATTTATTATTTATAAGCATCTGATAATAATCCACATAAATTGAGAGGTGTGTACATTTTGGAGCAGGTTTCTGTTTTCTCCAAGGGAAGTGAATTGGTATCTGTTACTCCCACTCTCCATTGTTTTAGTGGATAGAAATAAATTAAAGAAGCTGAAAATATCCCTAAAGAATTAGAATATATGGCCCTGGCTGGTGTGGCTTGGTGGATTGAGTGCCAGCTTGCAAATCAGAAGGTTGCTGGTTCGATTCCCAGTCAGGGCACATGCCTGGGTTATGGGCCAGGTCCCCAGTTGGGGGTGCATGAGAGGCAACCACACACTGATGTTAAAAAAAAAAAAAAAAAAAAAGAATCAGAATATATGAATCAACTTTCACTGCCAAACTCATGGGTACAGAAAGTCTTTATAATAAATAAGTAGTCTAAATTAGAAGTTCTTGATGCTACTTAATAATGTAAGAGGACAGCAATGTTGACACGATGGGATTCTGAATAATGACATTTGTAAAATGCCACTGAAGTGGAGGTCACACTTTTTCTTTAATATTAGCCATCTGATACTCAGCAGACAAGCCTTGACAGATTCTTTCAATTCCAAGAATTAGACCTCTCTTCAGAAGGAACCTGAAGTTTTATGACAGTGGACCAACCACTCCTACAATTTTTTAAATTGCTTTACTTTATTTTCATTGTAACTCAGCACAGGGTGGTATCTTCATAGGAGGTGACTGTAATGCAAAGGAGAGTCACAAGTTCAGTTTCTTGCTTTCAAGCCCAGGAGAAATAAGCCTTAATTAAAAGTAACAGCAAAAACTGCCATGTCACAAAGGACATAGATCAACACTATTTCAACTTGAACTCTTGAGAAAAAAGATCTCAAATTATATGCATGGATATGCAATAAGTATGAACCTTTCAATCACAAGTTAAGGCTCCAGAAGGAGGATAGGTACTCATGAGAAAATAAACAAACAAAATGGAATTCTGTGTTACTGCCAAATCCATAGAATGCTTGTTCTTCTTTCTGGCTGTGGATCTATACAACCTAAACATCTAATGGAAAAAATAACTTTACCCTTATTATTGAGCAATTTTCAGAAACTTCCCACCATCAAAGATACAGAAGTTACTAGTTATTTAAATATATGCAATGCTATTTATATAAAAGCCCTGTTTAGAAGGCTTATTTCTGTTAATAGAAATAAGGTCATTTATTTTCCAAAATGATTTTTGAAGAACATGATCTGTTTGTGACTCATCATTTGTTTGGAGAGAAATTGACTTTTTTTCTGACGGGTAGTTATATATTCAACTTAAAAATTTGGGTCAGCACATTTAATGCCTAGAAATACCACCGGAAAGGAATTTTTGATAAGTAGAACAGAAATGCTGTGAAACTAACTTTCTAGATATTGCCGTCTCAAGGATTTTGGCTTACAAAATAGCATTGAAATGATTTTTCCTTGGTAGACGCATGGAAAGAAAGAACAAGTAAATGAAGGAACAGGTAAATTTTGATTTTGGGGCTTCTGCTATTGATCTGGACAAGATGTTTGATAAAGACTCCAGAAGAAAACAATAGGATTCTTTTATGAGTTGCCTACCCTACAAAGAGAACTCGTAGACTTTCCTTTCTAAATCCAATATAGATGATGATGATACTCTGTTTAAACTGACATCAAAACTCAGTTAAAAAGCCACAATTTTCATAAAGAAAATTTGGATTCTAATCTATTTCATAAGCCATCAATCCTACTTAAGTTTCTGGAACTTATATAATGATATATAGAAATGAACTCAGTCTAACAGAAAGTGACCACAAAGGTTATGTCAAGGGTAGACTGGTAACCCTTAACTAAGCTACACAGAAAGGTTGGCATTAAACTAACAAAAAGTGCATTTTTGTTTACTCTTTTTCCAAGACTGAAATGTTTACAACTGCTTTGCAGACTACAGTTCATTAAAGAGAAATTGTGGAATGAATTCTCTCATTTAGAGCACATCTTTTTTAATTCAATAGGAACCCTCTCAAAGGGTATTCATAATGAAAGATGCTGCACCTATACAAATTAGCTTATGTTTTCAGTATGTGGTTATTGGTTGACTAAAACTTTTAGTCATGAGATATTTTATATTAGATGTTTTTTTTGTTCTGTATTTAGGAGCATAATGATACAGAATTTCATTTTAAAAAAAAGCATGTCAAGTTAAAGTATCCCATGATATTTAAACAAAGGAATATGTATAGAATTACATCATGGCTTAGACAATAGCATTAATCTTTGCGTTGATTGTAAAAAAAATATGTTTTAAAGCATTTGAGTGTTATTTGTGCCAGAATTGAGTAGAATATGGCAAAAGGTCAAAACCATGTATGAGCATCAGCCACTTATTTACATACCAGGTAAGAAGTAGGAGAAATATATCCTTTTCAAAAAGGGCAACATGGAATAAATAGCATGGAGGGGTTTAGAAAGGCAGCTCTATGCAGAATGAAAAACAATAGCAAAATGGTTTATCCTTTTACTTAAGCATTACTGTCTAGCTGGTTTTAATTTGCATAGTTGCAATCATGTCAAACAAAGGCCTCTCCTATTGATTTACATCCCATGGTCAAAAACTGACAAAATGGAATATAAACAACAGACAGTTAGTTGGGTTTGAAGGAAAGGGAGACAGAGAGATAGCAAAGAGGGGATACTATTGATAAAAACAAACAAGAAAACCTCTTTGAGGTTCATGTTTCACTGTTAGAGGTTCTCCACCTACTCGGCAGGGATAGTTGTTATATTTTAATGTTTTAAAAAGGTATTTTGGTTGGCAACCTTCATTTCTGAAAGCTCTTTATCAAATCTATTGTTTTGAAAGTCATTTTGGCCAAATCATTGTTTAAGTAGACTTCTTTTATTTTCCCACCTAATGTCTGGGTGGATGGGGCTCCCTGTGAGCTGTGGAGCCCGGAGCTGGGGGCAGCTATGGCTTCTGTGCAAGACCAGAGGGTTTCAGCTGAGCCCCAGCAAGTGGTGCAAGGAGCCAAAGCCTTCACTGTGCAAAAGAGAGGGTTACGTTACTCTATTGGTCAGCACAGGTAGGAAAATCTCCAAGCTATATACTTTTAATCATTTTCACTGGGAACAGCCAAAATTCCAATAAAATAAACTTGAAGAATACTCTCTATAATAGTTTTAAGGGACCTTGAATGTTTCTTTAAACTCCAGTTTTTCAGGAACAACTCCATCCTAGGCTCATATGCAATGCATCAATCATCAACTATATAAAATAAACTGCATAATAAAATTAAGTTAAATCTCATTTTACCAAAACATTAACATGCTAATAACTACCAACTTTAAGTTACAGTGTAAAGACAAACTGAATAAATCACTAGGATTACTATACCAAACAATATAAATGAAGCTAAAATGCTATTTTCTGTGGTTCTTTTTAGAGAAAATAACAAGTTGTTTACTTTAATGCAGTGACATTTTATTTTGTGATTAATTTTAAAATAACATTGTAAAAACTACAAATTCATTTTAATATGACAAGCATTTGGTAATTAATTTTCAAACAATGCTATGGGAACCCAGAAAGCACTCTTCCTTTGACATGTATTTTATAATTTATTTTAAAACAATGCTGCACAAATCTGCAAAGGCATAATTCATTTGGGAGTTCATTAATTATGCAAATGAGTTGCAATTAACAAATCTGTTCCTAGGATGGCATTTGCATAATAATGAACTTCATGTTTGTGACATTATTTAATAAGATACCTTTGTGCATTTTTAAACAAAACACTCCTGTGAATACTATATGATGAGATGGGGTTGAAAATGGACATCTAGTCAATGAGATTCAAAACTGAGAAAAACGTTAAAATAAACAGCATTATATATAATTCAAATAATAAATATGGATATTGTTTTTAAAGCACAAGAATTTTGGTTAAGCTCAGCTTCCCTAAATAGCATTAGACTTTCATTTACATTTATAAAGACCAATACACAAATTAGGTTTAAGCACAATGAAACAGGCAGAACTATAAACTTCAATTAATATTTCAAATGTTCCTGATAAACTGGAGTTTAAAGAAACATACACTATACACATGAATTTCAAACACATATATTTCAATAGGAAGAAAAACATAACATTGGGTCAAAAGAACCCTTCTTTCTCTTGGGGGTTATGGCAAAACGACCACAGAACTCAATTGACGTTCATCTATTTATCAGTAACCATTTATTGAGCATTTACAATGGGCCAAACTATACTTAAGTTAGGGCAAATAATAAGAATAAGATGTATGTCTACTTTCAAGTAGCATGAAGCCTAATGAGGGACACAAACACATAAACACTAAAATGCAATGGCAGTTATAAGAGAGAAAGAGAGAGAGAGGCAAAGTGTTAACAGAAGTACAAAGGGTAGCTAACTCAGTTTGTTGGAACTCAGGAAGGTGCCATAGATAAGGGATGAAATATTTGAGGATAGGATGAAGTTTACCTTTGGGTAAGAAGGTGAGAGGATTTGAGAAAAAGAAAACTACATATACAAAGTCATGAAATAGTAAATGAGAGAAAATGTGTGTTTTTTTTTTTTTTTTTAATGGAGAAATGATCATTGTGACTTAAAGCAGAGAACATGGGCTAGCAAATAAATGTTTTTGGAGCAGGACTGTCAAATGTCTTAAAGATGCTTGCCAGTTGTAGAAAGATGGTAAGTTGTGTTACAGTAGATGGGTGTGGACGGGACAAAGCAATGAGTAATTTTCCCTGCAGCTGATCAGTAGCCGTGTCTTGAGTAATTAGTGATATTTATCTTGAGTATAGGGTAAGTTCAGGTGAGTTTACAAGCCAAGTATTTGCCATTTCAGTTGCTGTGATTCTGATGAACAGAAGATCTTGTGAATTTATCATATGTTTTTCCTAACTATTTGCCATTTACTTGTGCTTTTAAACCTCTCTGGTAACATTTCAGTTTGAATACAAGGAACTTTTAGGAATGATTCTGTGCCCCAACTGCACCAACTTTCTGCAGCTAGAGAGGTCCTCCAAAGCTAATCTTGTCTATTCTACACTTAACAAAATTCTACCCAGCCTACAAAACTATAGCCTCATGGCTTTGAGACTTAAGTAAATAAACCATCAAATGTATGATTCTGCAAAATCTGACTGAGTAGCTCAGTTGGTTAGAGCATCATTCCAATGCCCCAAGGTTGTGGGTATGATCCCTGGTCAGGGCACATACAAGAAGCAACTAATGAATGCATTAAAAAGTGGAACAACAAATCAATCTCATTCTCTTTCTTTCCCCCATCCCCTACTGCTATCTTTCTCCTGCCCCAACCCTTCCTCTCTTGTGAAAAAATAAAAGGCAGCAGCCCATTAGCCAAGCAACGTGGTGGTACCTTTGGAATCATTTAGTATTCCTAGCTCAGTTTGTTCCCAAATCCCACAGTATAAAGGAAGGTAGAAAGAAACAGAAGGAAATATTCATAAGACTAAAATTTAACAGCCCCACTTGTTCTGTTAATTTTCTTTTGTTTTGATTTAGTATAAAAATATGCACCTTCTTCAGCCTCAATTCTTTTAATAAGCTTTTATTTTCTTCCATAACATGTTCCTACTGAGATTCAGCAAGTCTTGTTATCTCTCTCACAAGGGCAGAAATAGAGAGGTAAGCATTTATTGCTCATAGCCATCCACCACCCATTCTCCATTCTTATTATTCTTCCCTTTAGGGAATTGTCTTTCCCCATTGTGCACAGTTTGAGTATAGTGGTAAAGCTAGGCACTTGCCCTTTTATTCCTTTCACTGGATGCCATGAGGGCTTGAACTAAATTTAGTCAATAAAACTTTCCCTGGTCCTGGCTGGTAGCACAGTGGATAAGGCGCTGGCCTGTGAACCCAAAGGTCGCAGGTTCAATTCCCCAGCCAGGACACATAAGCAGGTTGCAAACCAGGTCTTCAGTCAGGTCTGTGGCTGGAGACAGGTGAAATGCAACAATACATTGATGTCTCTCTCCCTCTCTGCCTCTTTTCCTTCCCCTCTTTCTAAAAATAATGAAATAAAACCTTTAAAAAAAAAAAAAATACAACTTTCCCTGGTCAGAGTGTTGCAAAGGGAGAAGAAATGATAAAGTTTCATTTCCTTTTGGGGCAGCTGAAGAGGGAACAGGCTTGTTTCAAAATCTGGTTCACTAGTTGCCTCTCAGATCTCATGACTTTCCCCATATCACCTTATCACGTTCCCTTTTGCTGTCATTATTGAAGGACTCTAAAACAATGTAGAGTCACAAAGTGGTAATGTTGCCCTTCCCTTCAAATAAGCAATCTAAGGAAAATGTTTAGAATAAATGAAGTATAAGCAAAGGACTACTATCACCCTGGCTGGTAGCACAGTGGTTAAGGTGCCGGCTTGCAAACCAAAAGGTCGCAGGTTCGATTCCCCAGCCAGGGCACATAACCAGGTTGCAAACCAGGTCTCCAGTCAGGTCTGTGGCTGGAGGCAAGTGAAACGCAACCATACATTGATGTCTCTCTCCCTCTCTGCCTCTCTCCCTTCCCCTCTTTCTAAAAATAATGAAATAAAATCTTAAAAAAAAAAAAAAAAAGTTAAGGTAGTTTTTTTTTAAAAAAAAAAAGCAAAGGACTACAAGTCAATTAGTAGTTTGAAATCATGGTATTGATCTCTGGTTACTAAAAGTAGAAGTTGAAAGTCTTTTAGAAATTTATAAAAGTACAGAGAATTTAACTTGGTCTCCCACTATCTTTACATTATCTTCCCAATCTAGCTTTACCCCCCAGCCCCTTGCCTTGAAGATAAATAGACAAACCAGTATCATGGCATCTAAAAAATGGAATAAGGCACCAGCCTGTGAACCCAATGGTCACTGGTTCGATTCCAAGCCAGGGCACATAACCAGGTTGCAAGCCAGGTCTCCAGCCAGGTCCTTAGCTGGAGGCAGGTGAAAGGCAACCATACATTGATGTCTCTCTCCCTCTCTGCTTCTTTCCCTTTCCCTCTCTCTAAAAATAATAAATAAAATCTTGAAAAAAAAAAAAAAGGAAATGGGTAACTTGGCCAGTAGTCATGATTCTAATATCAAAAACAGGTATACCCTGTACCAGCTACAAGACCTGGAAAACTTCAGGGTCATCATATTTGCTCAGGACAACTAGCTAGCTAAAATGACAGCCAGAAAGAAAAATGACAGCCAGATATGTCTGAAATGTACCAGATTTAAAAGTATAAAAAGAATACTTTTAATACTTTCTCTGGTTTGACTTTATCTGCATATGAGGAGGCAAAAGGAGGTTTAGTTTTAACTGTTTGTAGATACAAGCTAATTTAAAATAAAAAGTATAAAAATAAGTTTTTAAGTTATAGCAGTGTACTAATTGCATTGGCTATAGTCTAATTAAAGTAGCAATTATGTTAGTTTAGATTTGGCCCTGGAAGGAATTATATGGTTTTATAAACAAAAATATTTTTCAAAATGAAAACTTCTATCAAGTATCTTGACAATTTGAAATATTTGGATACTGGATATTATGGTGAAACATCATACAAAGAGTTTTTGAGAAAGAAAAAAAAAACATCGCTAAGCAAAGAAAAATAGTATCCAGGAAAATATTGTCCTCATATAGGTTATATTACATAATATATGTAAAAGGTATAAGGAAACACCTTAAAAACTGTGTATTTGTCTAATGATGCCATTCAAGGTTTAACCAGGCTTTGACATTCTTTTTTTCTCTGTGTTTTCCAAATTCTCATAAAGTAGTCCCCAAATATTCAAGATGTTATCAATGCTGTTCTCTCTACATGACCACAGACAATGAAGCAGTGACCTTCCTGTTCCCTGGCAAGGGTATTAGCCATAATCTATTCCAAAGGACTTCCTTCTCATGTCCCTTTTCCCTTTTGAAATCCAGTTGCCAAAAATGGTTAGTCTCTTGGAATTAAACCAGGCTCCTGTCAGCAGGCATTTTAAAGTTTGAGAGCTGAGAGCTTCATAAGCATTTTCTCTGGTTTGACTTTATCTGCATATGCGGAGGCAAAAGGAGGTTTAGTTTTAACTGTTTGTAGATACAAGCTGATTTAAAAGAAAAAGTTGACTAATGTGCCTGAATATGTATATGAGCGATTATCATCTCTTAGCTGGGGCTTCTGAGATTTGCAGATCTTTTTCTCTTTTTTCCCCCCTCTTTTGCTGTATGTAGCCTACAGCACCCTGACTGATAGAAAGGGCTTACTTATTTTTTTATTTTTTATTCTATGTGTATTTAGATGGAATTCAATGCCAAATAAATAGCACGAACAATAGCAAAAAGCAAAACACCAATGGGGGAGAGTGTATAGTTTTCTGTGTCATTATTAATTCTTTTATCTTAATCAAAACAATACAAGCATGCCCTCTTACTCTTCCCAGTTGGAAGAGAAAATAGCTCTGAAGAGATTTTGTGTTTCAGGGATCTTCACACAGCTTTCCAGGGTTGCTTTAGTATCAGTATGTGCTACTGCTGCCTTACTTAAGCAGACCCTGAACAAAACTCTGGAAGACAAATGTATTGTTGTTGGTTGGTTTTCTGCAGTGTTATGACACTTGCATGTAACTGAACCCTACTTCTTAACCTATGTTCTCCATCCCCACCCCTCCCAATTAAGGCTAGCAATGAGTCTGAGGGGCCGCATTGCTTAAGCTGGTAGTTCTTTAGGGCTCAGGGTGGTTTTACTATTTATATACCCTACACTGTGCACAAGCACACACACACACACACACACACACACACACACATATATATATATATATATATATAATTTAAACAGACCTTCCAACAGTGACTGACAAAGTATCTATTAAATGATAATATCACAATTATTATTATTACATCCTATCAGATGTAATCCTATATATAAAGAAAAACTGAAGGTCATACAGCTCCGTCCCAATAACAGCAGAACTAAAATTAAACAATTCTTCTTACCACCTTGAATTAGATCCATGTAATGGAAGACCATTAAAAATAGTGACTTGCAAAATGTGTAAGTTTATTTCCTTCTCAAACACAAGAAATCTGGAATTATGGGGTCCAGGCCAGGGTGACAGCAACACAATCATTAGGAACCCATGACCCTTTCATTTTTTTGGCTCCTATTCTATCCTCAAGTTCACTTCATAATTCCAGATGGCAACCAAAGCTCTGTTCATCACTTTGCAGTTGGAACATCAGAAGGAAAGAAAACTTTCCACTTCCCTGCTGAATCAACCCCCTGCAAGCAGCCCACCCAGAAATCTATTTCTCTCATGGTTCAGAACTTAGTCCTTTGGCCACACCTAACTGTAAGAGAGGAAGAAAATGTAATCTTTAGATTGCTTGGTTATTTACCCCAAATGAAAATTTATTCCTGAGGAAGAGGAAGAAAATGGATACTGGATGGCATCTAGCAGGTTCTTGTCCTTTTTCACTCTTAGTAGGGAGTGAAGAAGTGATGTGAGAGCAAAGGTGCATACCTTGAACTACTAAAGAGCTGGTCCTGGGCCCAAATGTGAGTCTCAGGCTTCTTCTACCCTTTTTGCTGACTTGATCTAGGGTAAAAAAGAGTTGCAGAGGAATGTCATAATATAAAGCAGAAAATCAGAAATTGTATACTTCATAAATCAATGACCCTCTTTGTACTCTTTAGCCATTTTATGATGGGTTTTCTCTATATTGCTCAGAGCAGTTGGCCTTGTTGACCCTGGACAAGTGATAAATTAGCCCATTCATCCTAAAGAAAAAAAAAGTACTCTAATACAGTATATTATATATAATTTTTGTTTGAAGTATAGTAATTTTTAAAGGAATGTGCTTACATAATTATGTCAGTTTATTGAAAGTATATCAGGTTAACTGATGTAATTGCAAAATACTGCCCCTAGTCAATTATTTTCTAAATATTCATGAGTACTGATAGTGGGTCTTAATTCTTCTTTGCTAAATAAATATAACAGTCATATTGCTTCATTTAGATTCAAACATATCTGCAAACAAATTTCAATTCAAGTTTTTTTCTAAAGGATATTTGTGATCAGGAAGTGGTAAATATTTTTTTTTTTCACTTAATTATTAAGAAGGACTTTTAACTTTTTGTTATTTTTATTTGGCCTATGTAAATATATAAAACTATCTTTAGTGGAAGAATTGATTCAGGTTTGTAACTACGTTTTAATGGCCTCAAAGTAACAATTATTTGGGGATTATTAAATGAAATATATTATAAAAGTTGATTATAAGATGAAGAACTATATATATTCTTAGCTACTTCTTGTTATAATAATATTGAAGACATTACATTCACTTCATAGCAACACAGTTGGAACTGAAACTGTGAAATGCAAAAAATAAAACAGCCTATAAGGCTATTTCTACAAAGAATTTGAAAGAATCAAATTGCCTCTTTGAAGATCGGAAAGATGTTGAGGGGGAAAAATTATCACCCTACAATAGATATTAAATTAAGAGACAAAAAGGAACAAAAGAGTAATTAACATGGAAAACTTCCCTTAAGGGTATGTAGAGATCCTGGGTTCAGAAGTCAAAGGCCTTCACTACACATGGTCCCTTTGCTTCCTGAGACTCCAGTGCCCTGTTTAGCTTTAACAAAGGGCTGTTCTTCAATGGGATTGCCACTCTTCTGTGACCCCATTTCCTTCCCCTGAAACTTAGTCTGACCTTTCTTTCAAAAGGGAAAACAGCTCCCCAGAATCTCTTTCAACTTAGGTGTATTGGTTAGAATTTCTCCAGGAAATTTCTTTTGATTTCGAGTTTACATATTCTAGAAAAGCTCACAGTATGCCAAGAAAACCATTTAAAGTCTCAAAATGCAATGAAAAGTGATAATTGTCAGATACTTGGAGACAGGTGGAGTATTTCCTGGGTACTGGGATACCTAACTCCAAACCCTTTATAAACTTCATGTAATCAATAAAAATTCAGTGGAAACTAAAAAATGTAGAGTTTGATATTTTGGATAACACTAACTCAGGTTAGTGGTGGCCTGGGCCAAAATGAAACTTTTCCCGATGAGGAAAGCCACAGCCTTTGTTACACAAAAGCCAGAGGGCCAGCATTATTAAATGGACCATCTAGGACAGCTGTGCAAGTTCAACAGTGAAATAATTAGACATTCCACGCTGCTGCCATTTGATATGAGGGGCCCCGACAAGGTCGCCGAGGGAGTGAAACAAGAGTTGGTAGCACAATGAGAAAAAAAAAAAAAATTGTGTGAATGGAATGAGTAATGCTGAATGGAATTAAGATTCTGCACTTGCTTCACTGAAGAAAATCCCAAACCTAAATAAAGTAGGGCCTGGAATGTTAGAAAGCTTTCAGAGATGGGAACATGTGTGAAGCTGCCAAATGGGTCATTGTTTCTAAAAATGATGTGTCCCAAGATGACAGCAAACTTGTTTTTCAGACAACTGGCATCCATGTATGTGATTCCTCTGGTACTTCCTTCTTTCTTGATTTGTCAAGAATATTCTATTCTGACAAGGCTGGAGTGGAGTCTGCTGGTCTTGCCAAATTGAAGACTATGAGTGTTTGGGGTGTTTTGTATGTTATGGATATCATTTTTATTTGGTTAACATTACTATAATAGTTAGGAAAGGAAGAAGAAATAGGTCAGGTTGAACATTTCATTCAGTGGCCAGTCCAGAAACCTCAGAACTCAGGAGCTATAAGTAGCTGCCTGTTAATAAGCTTTTAATTTAGGTTCAAAAAAGTAATTTATTTGTATATTTTAGTTACTTTTTCCTCCTGGTATTTTTATTAACAGGAAGGCTTTCCAATTGCATTTGCCTTGATAAGCATGTTAGATTTTGTTTTGTTCTTTTCTGATTTGTTGGCTTTACAGTGCTAGTTGGAAATGGTATTTTAAAAAAATGAAAATAAAAAACAGTTTCTGGGAATTTCACATGTTGCTCTTGCATCCCCTGATTCCTACACCTAACCCAGCCAGCTGCTTGTGCCCTTGTCTTAATTAAAAGCTTGGCCATTTACACAAAGCTAGGAGTCATATCTCTGTCATACCTCTTTTACCCCCACATGCAATCAGATCACCCAACCTGGGCAGTTCTGGGGCAGGGATATCTTCAAAATCTGTTGCTTCTTTTCCTGTGTGTAGTCTCTCTACAGGCTATTAATGTAATTTCCTCACTGACCTTTCCTGGTTCTCTGCTCCTTCTCTCCTCCCGTGTTATAGCCCTCCCCAACATCATTGTCATCATAAGCAATGCCTGTTTCTCTGCCTACAGGTAGGGTAAACACTTCAGGCACTAGTATGGTACCATGGCCACTTCTTATCCTAGCTACCTCAGTTCACTTTCCCTACCTCATCTCCTGCCACATTCTCCCATGCCATCTACTAGCCATTGGCCATCTCATTATTCTCTGAAATTCTGTGCCCTTTTACTGCTCTGTGTCTCTACACATGCAGACCCTGAGCCTTGAAAGCCTTTCCTCACTTTCTGCCAGGCTGTGCTTTATCAGAACCTGCCCTGGCAGAAAAAAGAGTTAGGAAAGGCTTTGTTACTATCACACTTTTCCCTGCAATACCAGGTAGATGGTGCTGGTCCTTAATGTTAGTTGAAACCTATATTATAGGATATGCTCTGTATTTTGGGAATCACCTTTCCAGTTGGCTGCTCTGAACATTTTGTGAGATCTATGATAGCAAAAACTGTTGTTTTTATCTTCTTGAGTTTTCAACTCAAATCATAGGACCTGGCACAATGCAGGAGCTTAAAGAGAGTTTGTTTACTGAATGATTTTATAATTCAGGCATTTCAGATTCCTATATGCTTTAAGAAGAGCAAGTCTTTTGTCAGAATGCCCCAAGAAAACCCTACACACAAGCAATGATTTTAAGTGGCAAAATCATAAAATGAACAAATGGAGCTACAGTAACAAGGCTATCAATGGAAATATGTCCTGCTAACATCTGTCCATCCATCCATCCATTAATCCATCTACTCAATAGAGATTTTTGAATACTCAGAGCCAAGCACTATGCTAGATGCCTCAGCTGTAACAGCTCTGCGGAAACCAAGTGGCCTTCTGAGGCATCACAGGAAACTCAACTAATTCTACTAGCAGTATTCTTTGAGACAATGAGCAATAGAGTATGGATGCGTACATTATATGTATACATGTACACAGAGGATATTCAAAATGTTTTAACCACCAGCAGGGCACAAACAATGACCACTCATTTTACACTAAAACCCCTAGTCACAGAAAAAGTTACTGGAATGACATGGAAAGCAGTAGAAGACACAGTAAGATGAACTACCAGTAAGCCTAGGACCTAGGATGCAGCTTTTAAGAGATTTTTGTCTCCCCATATTTATTTCTTACCAACTTCACAGAGAAAAAAAAAAATAACAGTAATGAATAAGATTAAAACATCTTTTTTTTTTATTGTTTGAGTAGCATACACCATTAGTAACTGTTTTCTTGAGACTATTAGTCTCCATGTTGAAAATCATGGCGCTACTTTGCATTTTTTTTTCAAGTTGTTTTTATGAAAAGTAGGTCAATGGTCAGCTAAGAGAGAAGATAAAATCCAACCCTTGTTTGCAGAGCTGATAATTACCAGACCATTGTATGCTATTTCACAGCTGATACCACTTTCAACCAAAAAAAAAGAAGGAAGGAAAAATATGGTATTAATTGCAAAAGTTTCGCAGATGTCTGCAGCAGTTGACCAGAGCTCCTGGGTTATTGCTTGTCAGACTATTAATGGGTTTGGCTATCCATGACAGTCATTACTTTTCCCCCTCCTGTGAGCTACTTTCTGTGTAATTTATGCATAGGTTTTGCCAAGATTTGACAACTTTCAGGATATTAACATAAAATTAGACTGCAGAGCTGAACAATGGGTGGCTTTAAAATTAGCTGTGGTGAAAAACAATCAAACAGAATTGGCCTTTCCTTTGCATTGCTCCTAAGTTTATTATCGTTGTCTCTCCACATATAAGAGGTCACGTCTCACGTCAGCAATTCTGCACAGATTAGAGGAAGGAGGAAGGGCTGAGAAAGGCATGATATCCTATGACCTTGGAGAAGGGTTCTTTGTAATCCAGGCAAGCTCCTGCCACATAGAACACCTGCCAACAGCTTAAACAAACTTCTGTAGCAACCATTCCTGAAATTTACCAAAGAACACCTACATTTCAGAGCTCATCTGAGAGAAGTTTCCCATTGCCATCTCTCTGTTCCACACAGCTTGCTCTGTGAATGCCGGTACAGAATGCAATGCACGTGTTAATAAGCCAGGACATCTGGTAACCAGCTTTTTTCTGATTCATTAACTGACTATGCTTCTGCAGCCAGCGGGGATGAGAGGAGAAGCTGGAAGGGTTTGCTTTCAGCAAATGGAAACTTGACATACGCCTTGCTTCTCTGGTTTTGCCTCAACTCTTAAACATTACTTTAAGGTTAGTATTTTAATGCAAGCGACCTTTGGCTTGTCTTATCCCATATAAAAAACAAATAGTCTGTAAATCATTCTATAGTCTGAGGATTCAGGACTCAGGGGAGGAATCTTAGAAATCTTATCATTTAAATGCTAATTTAAAAAATATATATTTTATTGATTTTGCTGTTCCTGTTGTCCCAATTTTCCCCCCTTTGCCCCCTTCTACCCAGTACCCATGATTCCCTCTGGCAACGTCCACCTTAGTTCATGTCCATATGTCATGCGTATAAGTTCTTTGGCTTCTCCATTTCCTTTGTTTTTTCTTAACATCCCCTGGCCTATTCTATAAATGCTGCTTTAAAGCAGAAGATGATGGAAGTGAAGAGCTTGCCCAGAATTGTGCTGGTGTAATTGTGGCTAAACTGGGGCCCTTCTCCAGGTCTGCTGAGCCTCAGTAGAGCCTTTCCATCTCAACATGTGGGTTTCACTAACATTTGTTTTTGTACTTACCTTATTGTTTTTTGTTTTGTTGTGTTTTGTTTTTTTAGTTTACCAAACATTGTCTGCTTCATTTTTCTTTTTTTGACCTGTTCATCTGCCTTAGAACATTTATGCAGACTACAAATGCTGAATCAATCCTCCTGCCTCCTCTAATAAGTGATTAGGGACTCATTCAAGCATTTATAAAAGGTACTTAGGGATACTTAATTTAAACTTTGGAAGAATGAACAACTTCGATCCAGGTTGTGAACAACCCTAGGGAATAGAATTGACAATGTACAGGGAGAAAACTCAAATGGAAAATAGAGTAAGGTTATGAAAACCTTCCAATGATCAAGATATTTAAAATTAAAAAAAAAAAAAAACTATATCCATCAGGAAAAAAAAATGTAAATACTTTCTTTTAAAGTAAAGTAAATCCAAATGCCCTAGAGAGTGATTTGAGTAAAAGAAGTCTGACTTGATGGTACATGTTGAGAGATGAAATGGACAATGAAGTTTCCATATGTTGTTTTTATGCAGTAATTAGAAACTGTCACACACCGTTTCATTTTTTATTTCCTTGAGCTTATTTGCATCTTGAAACTTCTTCCTTTGGAGCACAATGGAGAGCTTCACACTGGTGCCCAGTGGAAACAAGGGGCAGTGGCTGGCTGGTGGTTGTCCGCCCCACCCCGGAGGCAGGAAGGGGGCCAGAAACAGGCAGTGTTGGGGTGGAGAGGACCCCTAAGTTGTGGTCAGTAGTTGCTATCCTGGGTGCTGTTCACGTGGTATCTCATCCTGCCTGGGTTGGAAAGCTATCATAGGCCTACAACTGGTCATTATAGATCACCTTGGCTTCCTAAGCTCATCACCCTTTTCAAGGACTATCATTCCATCTCAGTTATCTTTGCCTTTCTATTTCCCTGGGCAGACTTGAAGGCAGGTATCCTAACTTCCCATTGCCAGGCACAATGTGGTCCCCATGGGGCCTTCACAAATCTAAATAAATAACCTTTTCATGTGTGTGTCCTTATATTTTCTATCTTTTAAAGAAATCTTTAGCATTAGAAGACAAACAAAAAACAGAATAGACCAAGGAATTTTTATGTAATCAGGACTATAACTAGAAGATGTAAACTCTGGCTGTCTTTTGACTGTCAATTGTGTTTTATAAACCTACTTTCTACTGCTAAGCTATTAATAGTGACATAGAAAATCTTAGGAAGATGAAAGTAGAGAAAAAAAAAAAAACATTCTTTGTCTAACATAGATGATCTATCTGGACAGCTGTTTAACTGAATACTTAACTAACCTAGAGCCATAGGAAGAATTGAATTACATGGGTATGATTTGAATTATAACACAGTAAGACTTTTTCTTTAAGACTTTACTTATTTTTAGAGGGGAAGGTAGAGAGGCAGGAGGGGAGAGAGATATCAATGTATTTTTGCCTTTCACCTGCTTTCAGCTACAGAGCTGGCTGGAGACCTGGCTTGCAACCTGGTTTGCAACCTGGTTATGTGCCCTGGCTGGGAATTGAACCAGCAACCTTTGGGTTTGCAGCCCCAGTGCTTTATCCACTGTGTCACCAGCCAGGGCTACTACACTTTCTAAAACTCACATTGTTGTCAGATAGGAATTACTCAAGAAGTTTAAAATGCCATTGTCATTAAATCCTTTAAATAAATGTTTAAAAATTAAGATAAACATAAAGAAAAAAAAAATTCTAATTGATCCCACTCTCGGAGGTAAGCATTATTATTTTGGTACTGTCCCTTGATGTTTTGAGTATATCTATAGATATATTAATATATAAATTTTCACAGAAAATGGCTAATAAGGAAACTAATGTTTTATAAGACTTAGAACCATTGTTTTCATTACATATTTCTAATACAGCATTTCGATGTCTGCATAGTGTTCTAGCATGTAAGTATTCCATATTTTATTTAAGAAATCTAGTTTTTAGACATCTGCATTGTTTTAAAATTTTCCCTATTATAATCAATGTGTTGATTATCATTGAATATTCATCTTTGGCATGTCTTGATTCCTTTGGGACATATTTTCAGAAGTGGAAGCACTTTAGTGAAAGTCTATGCCCACTTTTAAGGCTTTTGATACCTTTTGCCAATTGCCTTCCAGAAAAGTTATATTAATTTAGAATCCCACCACAGTCCATAGGGCACTGATTTCCTCACTCCCTTGCCAACACTCAGCATTATGGTTCTTTTTAATCTTTGCTAATCTGAGGAGTGAAAAATGGTGTCTCTTTGTTGTTTTAATTAATTCATTCTTGAAACCAGCATTTCTGAAAATAGAATGGCACCCACTTGCTCCTTTTCATGATTGCTTATGTCAGTAGTTAAACCTAGAATTCATTATTACTTGCATTTTATAGGACAGCCATAAAATTAGCAGGTAAAACTAATTTGGTTAGACCAAGGCTGTTTGATCTCCTAGGAAATTCAGATTTATGTAAATAAGTAAAGCATAAGGCTTATCCTCTTTCTTGTGTCTGGAAAACTACTAAAGACAATGTCATTTAAAAGCCATACTTTGCTCAGTGCTGAAGGAGGCAGGAGGGAGATGTTTAGAAGATAACAGTGTTACTGGTCAGCCCAGTGGATGGCATCCATTGGCTGCCACACAACTGCTGGAGGTGACTGTATTGGTATCTGTAACATGTTGATGTGCAGAGTGAAAAAATGAATCCCATTCCTCAAGAGAGCCCTGCATATGTCAAGTATATTGTCTCGTTAAGCCAATCCATTTATCAACCCACTGAATGCCAATTAAATTGCACAGGATGGTGCAGGTATATGGTGGGTAGTTGGTGCCAAACTTTATTACAGCTGAGCTTTTCTGGCACAGTATGTTCCACCCAGCAAAATGGTAGGCATATCCAAGCCAAATTAAATGTTCTTGAAATAATGCCTTTAAAGAGGACGAAATGCCACAGCCTGGCAGAAGAGAATGTGAAATGTAATGTCAGTTCTTAGTGTACTTTTAGTTCCAATGAAGATGTCAAGGCTCAGATCCAGCCAGTGCCAAATGTCTTCACAGCGTGCAAATTAGATCAGTGTAATTTCATCAGGAGAATGATCGGGCTCAGCTATAGTTATGGCTGAATTCACTGCTTCTGCCGAGGGCTGGGCTGACAACCGGGGGCCCAGCTGCGCTCGCACTGCCATCCTCAGAAAGAGAGAGAACCTCGTTTAATGTCATGTCCTCTTGATGCCACTGTTGGAAGTCAGTCCCACCTCAGAAATACTGCTAAATGAGCATCTAACATAGATTACCATGATTTTGTTTCAAATTTAAAAAGAAATCTGTTTAGTGAAAATTAAACCCCAAGTAAGTGAAGTGCTAAACCAGCTGCCGGGAGGGCCTTAAAGCAGGAGGGTTTTCCTTTGTGATTAATTAAAATGTGTATAAAATACATAGATATTAGTATTAAATGCTTACCGTATTCAAATTTTAGGACTGTTTAGAAGTATACATATATACACTAATACATTGTTATACTGAATATTCTGTTTTTCTTTTAAATTTTGTCATTGAATTTATTGGGGTGACATTGGTTCACAAAACCATACAGGTTTCCTATGTACAACTTAACAAAACATCCTCTGCACCCTGCATTATGTGCCCATCACTCCAAGCAAAGTCTCTTTCATCCCCATTTTTCTCCCTCTTTGCCCACCTCCACCTGCACCCCCCGTGACCCCTTTCCCTCTGGCTGTCACCACTCACCACACTGTTGTCTGTGTGTGTTTGTATGTGTGTGTTTCTGGCTAATCCCTTCATTCTTTTATTCAGGTCTCCAATCCTTCTCCCCTCTGACAGCTGCTAGTCTGTTCTGTATACCCATGCCTCTGTTTCTATCTTGTTCATCACTTAAGAGGCACTAGAGATAAATAACACTAATGATCTTTAACTAAAAAACAGAAGCCTGGTAAGAATGCTGTGACTAACTTGTAGTGTTAAGCATTAGAGACATGAGTTAGGGTATATATCTTGGGAAGGGAACTATAAGTGATGTATCATTTGGAATAAGTTGAAATAAACAATTTTATAATAGGTCATTCATTGATCATGAATTTGTTTCCTATTTTGAAATTATTTCTTACTGCAATATTGTTAAATTATTAAATATATTCCTGAATTATTTTAGTTTAAAAATGATTTTCCCCCTTCTTTCATGTAACTGGCTACCATGAAGCAATAGTGTCAGGATTCTTTGAATTTGTTGCTGTACCCTTAGCAAAGGTAAAACAGAAATACCAGCATTTCAGTGGTATTGACAAGCTGGAGAATTTTCAGCGTTTCATATTTAAAGAAGTTATGGTTAATTTTTAGCCTTCTCAAACCCTGTCTGTATGTTCTGCTAACACTATAATAAAGTACATTATTTTAGTTCCTATTTGCATACTATTTTAAATGTCTATTGTATCATCTTTAGAAAATTTATAAACAATAATAACTAATGAAGAAGAAAATAAAATTACCCATAATCCACCATTCAGTCATAACAATGCTCATACTTTTTAAATTTAAACTTTATTGTATTTTTCTGTTACCATTTATCCCCTTATACCTTCTTCCCCCCAGCAATCACCACACAGTTACTCATGTCCATGAGTCCTTTTTTTCCTTTATGCTCAATCCTCCCACCCTCTACATGACCCCACTACTATCTGTCATCTACTCTCCATCTATGAGTCTGTCTGTTTTGCTTGTTAGTTTGGTTTGTTCATTAGATTCCACATATGAATGAAATCATATGGTATTTGTCTTTCTCTGACTGAGTTATTTCACTCAGCATAATGTTCTCCAGGTCCATCCATACCGTTACAAAGGGTAAAATTTTCTTCTTTTTATGGTCAAGTAATATTCCATTGTGTAAATGTCCCATAGTTGTTTTATCCACTCATCTATTGATGGACACTTGGGCTGCTTCCATATGTTGGCAATTGTAAATAACACTAATGAACATAGGGGTGCTTAGTTCTTTCAAATTAGTGTCTTGGTTTTCTTTGGATATATTTCCCAGAACTGGGACCACTGGGTCAAAAGGCAGATCCATTTTTAATTTTTTGAGGTGTCTCCATACTGCTTTCTGCAGTGGCTGCACCAATCTGCATTCCCACCAAGAGTATAAAAAGGGTTCCCCCTTCTCCACATCCTCACCAGCATTTGTTTGTTGATTTATTGATAGTGGCTATTCTGACAGAGGTGAGATGGTATCTCGTTGTGGTTTTAATTTGCATTTCTTTGATGATTAGTGACATTGAGCATATTTTCATATAACTATTGGCCATCTGTATGTCTTCTTTGGAGAAGTGTCAATTCAGGTCCTTTGCCCACATTTTAATTTTGCTTTGGTGGTAAGCTTCATAAGTACTTTGTAAGTATTGGATATTAACCCCTTATCAGGTGTATTGGCAAATGGGTTCTCCCATTATGTGGGTTATTCTTCTGTTTTATTGATAATTTCCTTTGCTGTGCAAAAACACTTTAGTTTGATGTAATACCATTTGTTCCCACCCCTTGCTTGAGGAGATATAGCTGATAAAAAATAATTGCTACAATAATGTCTGAGGTTTTGCTGCCTATATTTTCCTCTAAGAGTTTTATGGTCTCAGGCCTAATAGTTAAGTCTGATCCATTTTGAATTAGTTCTTATGTGTTGTGTAAGAAGGAGATCTAGTTTCATCTTTTTGCACATATCTGTCCAATTTTCCCAACATCATTTATTGAATAAACTGTACTTATTCATTGTATGTTCTTGCTTCCTCTGTTGACTATGAAGGTGTGAATTTATTTCTGGGCTCTCTATTATTTCCACTGATCTAAACATCTGCTTTTATGCCAGTATCATGCTGTTTTTGAATACTATGTCCTTGTAATATAGTTTGATATTAGGTAGCATGATTCCTCCAACTTTCTCCTTTTTTTCTCAGGATTGGTGGGGTCTTCTGTGGTTCCATATAATTTTTTGCAATATTTGTTTCAGTTCTGTGAATTCATAATTGGAGTCTTTATTGGAATTGAATTGAAGCTATAGATTTCTTTGGGTAGTATAGGTATTTCAATGATGTTAATTCGTCCTATCCATGAGCATGGTATTTGCTTCCATTTATTGTATCTTCTTCAATTTCTTTCTTCAGTGGCTTATAATTTCCCAAACACAGGCCTTTTACAACCCTAGCTAGGCTTATTCATAGGTATTTTATTATTTTATTCTCAAATTTAATTTTATTGTTGTTGTATTACATCCATCCTCTTTTTGCTCCCCTCTGCCCTCTCCCCCACCTACCCACTCCCCCACAGTCATTCCCACATGTTGTCCATGTCCATGGTTCTTCCATACTAGGTTCTTATCTAAACTGCTCCCCTTCTTTGCCTCTTCCTCCCCACTCCCCTTCCCCTTCCCCACTGAAGGCCTATTCACTGTATTCATATATCTGGTTTGGTTTTGTTTGTTGTTAGTTTTGTTCATTATTGTCCTGTAATGGGTGAGATCATATGGCATTTGTCCTTCACTGACTGGCTTATTTCACTAAGCATAATACTTTCTAGTTCCATCCATATTGTTGCAAAGGTTAGGAGTTCCTTCTTTTTTCTGCTGTGTAGTATTCCATTATAAAAATGTACCAACGTTTTTTGATCCAATCATCCACTGATGGGCACTTAGGTTGTTTCCAGCACTTGGCTATTGTAAATAGTGCTGCTTTGAACATAGGGGTACATAGGTTCTTATGAATTGGTGTTTCAGGATTCTTCAGGTATAGTCCTAATAGTAGAATTGCTGGATCAAAAGGCAGTCCCATTTTTAGTTTTTTGAGGAAACTCCATACTGTTTTCCATAGCAGCTGCACCAGCCTGCATTCCCACCAACAGTGCACCAGGGTTCCCTTTGCCCCACATCCTCACCAACACTTGTTGTTTGTTGATTTGTTGATGATTACCATTGTGACAGGTGTGAGGAGATATCTTATTGTGGTTTTAGTTTGCATCTCTTGGGTGGCTAGTGATGTTGAGCATTCTTTCATATGCCTCCGGGCCCTTTGTATGTCTTCCTCAGTGAGTTATCTGTTCAGGTCCTTTGCCCATGTTTTAATTGGGCTGTCTGTCTCCCTGGTGTTGAGTCACATGAGTTCTTTATATATTTTGGAGATCAAACCCTTGTCTGAGGTATCATTGGCAATTATGTTTTCCCATACAGTTGGTTCCCTTTGAATTTTGCTGGTGTTTTCTTTAGCTGAGCAGAAACTTTTCAGCTTGACCCATTTGTTGTCCCATTTGTTGATTTGTTCTTTTATTTCCTTTCTCCTTGGTGAAGTATCAGTAAACATATTTCGGCATAGGATATAAAAATTTTACTGCCTGTATTTTTCTCTAGGAACTTTATGGTGGCACTGCTTATATTTAAATCCTTTATCCATCTTGAGTTTATTCTGGTGTATGGTGTAATTTGGTGGTCTAGTTCTATCTTTTTGCATGTTGCTGTCCAGTTCTCCCAACACCACTTGTTAAAGAGATTATTTTTACTCCATTTTATGTTCCTTCCCCCTTTGTCAAATAATAATTGACCATAGAGCCCTGGGTTTATTTCTGGGCTCTCTATTCTGTTCCAATGATCTATATGTCTATTCTTATGCCAGTACCAGATAGTTTTGATGACAGGAGACTTATAGTATTGTTTGATGTCCAGTATTGTGATTCCTCTTACCTTGTTCTTTCTCAAGATTGATGTGGCTATTCATGGGTGTTTTTGGCTCCTTATAAATTTTTTCTATTTCTGTGAAGTCTGTCATTGGCAATTTAATTGGGATTGCATTGAATCTATAGATTGCTTTGTGTAGCATGGACATTTTAATGATGTTAATTCTTTCCATCCATGAACATAGTATATGCTTCCGTTTATTTGTACCTTCCTTAATTTCTTTCTTTAATGTTCTGTAGTTTTCTGAGTACAGGTCTTTTACCTCCTTGATTAAGTTAATTTTAGGTACTTTATTTTTCTTGTTGCTATGGTAAATGGGATTTGTTTTCTCACTTCTATTTCTGATGTTTCATTATTGGTATACAAAAATGGTTTTGATTTCTGGATATTGACTTTATATCCAGCTATTTTGCTAAATTTCCTTATTCGGGCAAGTAAGTTTTTGGTGGAGCCTATGGGGTTTTGTATGTGCACTATCATATCATCTGCAAATAATGACAGTTTGACTTCCTCCTTTCCAATTTGGATATCTTTGATTCCATTTTCTTCTCTGATGGCTACGGCTAGATCTTCCAAAACAATGTTGAACAGAAGTGGAGAAAGTGGGCAGCCTTGTCTCGTTCCTGATCTTCGGGGGAAAGCTTTTAGTTTTTGTATGTTAAGTGTGATGTTGGCTTCAGGTTTCTCATATGATGATGATGTGCCTTTATGATGTTGAGGTATGCTCCCTCTATTCCCAATTTGCTAAGGGTTTTTATCGTAAATGGTTGCTATACTTTATCAAATACTTTTCAGTGTCTATTGATATGATCATATGGTTTTTGTCTTTCAATTTGTTGATGTGGTATATTACATTTATTGATTTACTAATGTTGTACCATCCTTGCATCCCCGGGATGAAACCCACTTGATCATGGTGTATGATCTTTGTAATGTACTGCTGAATCCAGTTGGCCAATATTTTGTTGAGAATCTTGGCATCTATTTTCATCAGAGATATTGGCCTTTCTTTCTTAGTTGTGTCTTGACCTGGTTTTGGGATTAGAATAATATTGGCCTCATAGAAAGAGTTTGGTATAGGTTGAAAAGGATAAGAGTTAGTTCTTCTTTCAATGTTTGGTAAAATTTACCTGTGTAGCCATCCAGTCCGAGGCTCTTGTGCTTTAGGAGATTTTGGATTACTTCTTTAATTTCACTAGTTGTTATTGGCCTATTCAGGCTTTCTGCTTCTTTTAGATTCAGTTTTGGGAGATTATACATTTCCAGAAATGTGTCCATTTCACCCAGGTTGTCATATTCTTATCGTATAGTTGTTTGAAGTAATTTCTTACAATCTTTTGTATTGCTGAAGTATCAGTTGTGATTTCTCCTCTGTCATTTCTGATTCTCTTTATTTGGGTCCTCTCTCTCTTTTTCTTGATAAGTCTGGATAAAGGCTTGTCAATTTTGTTTATTTTTTCAAAGAACCAGCTCCTGGACTTGTTGATTCTTTGAATTGTAGTTTGGATCTCTGAGTTATTTAGTTCTGCTCTGATCTTGATGATTTCCTTCCTTCTACTTGCTCTGGGCTTTGTTTGTTGTTGCTCCTCTAGTTCTTGCAGCTTTATGGTTAGGTTGTTTTAATAAACTTCTTGTGACCTTATTAGGTAGGCCTGTATTGCTATAAATTTCCCTCTGAGCACTGCCTTTGCTGTGCCCCATAGGTTTTGGACTGTTGTGTGTTTATTGTTATTTGTTTCCAGGAACTTTTTGATTTCATCTTTGATCTCATTGTTAACCCATTCCTTACTTAAAAGCATGTTATTCAGTCTCCATGAGTTAGAGTATTTTTGTTTTTTTCCCTTAAGATTGGTTTCTAGTTTCAAGCCATTGTGATCTGAGAAGATGCTTGGTATAATTTCAATTTTGCTGCATTTGTGGAGGCTTGTCTTGTGACCTACCATGTGGTCTATCTTAGAGAATGTTCCATGTGCATTTGAAAAGAATGGGTATTTTGCTTCTTTGGGGTAAAAGACTCTGTATACATCAGTTAGGTCCATTTCCTCTAGAATGTTGTTCAATGCCACAACATCTTTGGGGATTTTTTGTTTGGAAGATCTGTCCATTGTTGATAGTGGGGTATTAAAATCCCCTGCTATCTATATCTTTCTTAAAGTCCTCCAAGATTTGCCTTACATATTTCGCAGCTCCTACGTTGGGTGCGTGTATGTTTACCAGTTATTTCTTCTTGATGGATTGCTCCCTTAATTATTTTGAAATGTCCTTCTTTATCTCTTTTTATGGCCTTCATTGTAAAATCTATTTTGTCTGAAATAAGTATTGCTACTCCAGCCTTTTTTTTATGTCCATTTGCTTGATATATATTTTTCCATCCCTTCACTCTCAATCTGTGTCGATCTTTTGTTCTGAGGTGGGTCTCTTGAAGAGAGCATATATGTGGGTCATGTTTTCTTATCCATTCGGCTACATTATGTCTTTTGATTGGTGCATTTAATCTGTTTACATTTAAGGTTATTATTGATTGATACTTATTTGTTGCCATTTTCCCACTTTGTACCTGTGTTCCTCTTTGGCTCTCTCAATTTCTTTCTTTCTTTTTTTTTTTAAAGCAAACCCTTTAGCATTTCTTGCAATGCTGGTTTGGTAGAGATGTATTCTTTTAGTCTTCTTTTGTCTGGGAAACTGTTTATTTCTCCTTCCATTTTGAATGAGAGCCTTGCTGGGTAGAGTATTCTTGGTTGCCTTTGTTTACCATGACTTGAAATACTTTTTGCCATTCCCTTCTGGCTTGAATTGTTTCTGTTGAGTAATCATTTGATAGCCTTATTGGAGCCCCCTTATATGTTATTTGCTGTTTCTTGTGATGCTTTTAGTATTCTCTCTTTGTCTTTGAAATTTGCCATTTTAATTATAATGTGCCTTGGAGCTGGTCTGTTTGGGTTGATCTTCATTGGGACCCTCTATGCTTCCTCAACTTGAGTAATGTTTTCACACATCATGTTAGGGAAATTTTCTATCATTACTGTTTTGAACAGGTTTTCCATTCCTTGTTTCTCTTCTCCTTCTGGTATCCCTATGATATGGATGTTATTACATTTCACGTTGTCCTGCAGCTCTTTTAAAACCACTTCATTCTTGTTCAGCCTATTTTCATTCTCTTGTATTGTCTTGGAATATTTGTCTACATTGTCCTCCAACTTGCTGATCCAGTCCTCTGCTTCCTCTAGCCTACTGTTGATGCTTTCTACTGTATTCTTCAATTCAGAAATTGTGTTCTTCATTTCCTCCTGGCTCTTACCGATAGTTTCTAAGTCCTTTTTTATGCTGATGTAGCTCTCAGTAAGTTCCTTGTAACTTCCCTGGAGTTTATAGTTTTCTTTGAGCTGGCTGAGCTCATTGAGCTTCTCTATCATCATTCTTTTGAATTCCTTATCTGAGATATCATGTGCCTCTATTTCATTTGGTGATCTTTCTGGGGATTCTTCCTTTCCTTTTGGTGATGGACTGATTCTTATTTTCCCCATTTTGGGTGTCTGTTGTTGCTTGCTATTTTTTTTTTTCTCTTGGATTAATTTGCTTTGCTTCCTTGCCTTTGTTGATCACCCTTCTGTGTTAGGAGATTTGTGGAGTTCAGTGTTGCAGTCTCCTAGATTTTCTCCACTTTTTGCTCTTGAGGTGACCTTTATGTCATTAACGTGGGCTGTCTGGTTGTATTCTGGGTTGGTTTTGTATGTTGTTCCTTTCCTTCCATTCGGCTGATGGTTAGACTCTCCTTCTATACTTTCTCATACACTGTTTTTGAGCTGCTCCTAAAACAGAACCACCAGTCCAGGCAAAATAACCATACCTTCAGTGGCATCTTTCTCTTTTACTTCCCCTTTTGACTGCCTATGAATGTAACTATATACCCAAACCCTCCAAGGTAACTCCCGCTCTTAATCACACCCTCAGCTGTAACTGAGCCAGTCTTAATAAGGATGGATATATATTAAGACTGTTGTATGAGGGGAAAAAATGATTAAGTTGACTAAAGTATAGATAGTTTTGAAGGGTGCTGAGGAGTAGCAAAGATAGCAGGGATATTAGAGAGAAAACCAACTTTTCTATTCTATACAAATGAGGAGAGGGAGAATCAGAAAGCCTCAAGTACGAGTGAAAAGTGTAAGCCTATATATATAGTTGCCACATCTGCCTCCCTGTTCACCCTTAATGATCCCTGATTGGTCCAAGTGAAGCCAGGATCTGAGTGCTTTTAGCAGAAAAAAAAGGAAAGAAAAAAAATAAAGAAAGGGTTTATGTGGTTGGGGAGGTGAGGAATACTTAGATTGAGGACTGGGAATGAGTTGTAGCAGGAGAGTGAGTAGACTTTTAAACAAGAGTAGGAGGAGGGTCTTGGGAAATTAGGTGGATTGAGATAAGGGAGGCGTAAAAATATGGGAATTGGGACACACTGTGGTATAAACAGTATTTACTTAAAATGCACTAATTGTGAGGCTTGGAAGTAACTTTTGGAAAGGATATGTTAGGGACTAATAGTTCATATACCTCTCAGTGTAACTGAGGTGCTTGAAATTAGCAGCATTTCCTGTTTCTGCTTTTTTTTTTTTTTTTTTTTTGGTCTGGTCTCTGCAGTCTACAGTCTAGCTGTGTGGTTCTGGAGTGGCATGGCCTATGGTTGTCCCAGTCAGGGCTGATTCTGAGTGCCAGCCCCCAGGTAGGCTGGGCCTCCAGTAGCCTAGCTGGGTTTCTGAGCTGCTGGTGTTTTGGGGCCCTCCCTTCTCTCACTGGTTCTGTGTGAAGACTTGCAGGGTGCATCTGTGGTATCTATGGCTGTTCCTTCCTCTCCAGCTCCTGGAGGAGGTTCCTGCCTGCAGTGGGCACCTGGCACCCCTGCAGGGTGGCCTGCAACTTCACCAGCTCCTGTGATGACTGGCCCTACCCCCGCAGCTCCTGGAGGAGGCAGCCCCTGTCCACTAACAGTGCCCAGCTCCCCTGGGGAAAGGCTAACTCTCTAAGCAGTCCAGCTCTTTGAGGAGTTTTACACTGCCGCCTTTGTGATGCCTGCCTGGATCCCCAGAGGGTCCGCAACGCAGCCTTTGTCACCTGCAATGGGCACACCAGTTTCATCAGCTGTAAGTTCCTGGCTCACAGTTTGGAGTTTCCATGGGAGCCTGGGGGCTGGTGTGGGTGTATTGGGGCTGGGCCTACCCCCTTGCAGGGGCTTCAAGCCACTCTTTCCCCGGTGGCCCAGCAGCACCATTTTTGGCCTGCTTGCCACTCCATCAGGTGCACTTCCCCGCTTCCTGCTCCTGCTCCCCCCAGAACTCTTCTCCTCTGCCTCTGGCCCAGTGAGGAGCTTCCTCTCTCTGTCACTGTAGTGAGGCTCTCACACAGTCCCTCCCCTGCAGGAGTTCAGTTTCTTGTTCCCTCCGGAGTTTTTTTGAGAGAAGAGCAGGGAGGAAGAAAGGGAGAGAAACCTCAATGTATGGTTGCCTTTCACCTGCCTCCAGCCACAGACCTGGCTGCAGACCTGGCTTGCAACCTGGTTATGTGCCCTGGCTTGGAATCAAACCAGCGACCTTTGGGTTCACATGCCAGTGCCTTATCCATTGTGCCACCAGCCAGGGCCTCGATATTAATTTTTTATCCTGCTACCTTGCTGAATTCATTCAACAGATTTAGTAGTTTCTATAGTAGTTGGGTTTCTCTATGTACAGTATCATGTTATCTGCAAATAAAGACAGTTTTACTTCTTGCTTTCCAATTTGGATGCCTTTTATTTCATCTTCTTATCTGATTACTGTGGCTAGGACTTCCAGTTACTAAGTTGAATAAAAGAAGTGAAAGCAGATGTCCCTGTCTTGTCCCAATCTTAAGGGGAATGTTTGTAGTTTTTGTCTGAGATGGGTCTCTTGGAAGCAGCATATATATGAATCTTATTATGTTCTTATCCATTCAGCTACCCCCTATCTTTTGGTTAGAGCATTTAAGCCATTCACATTTAAGGTAATTATTGATAGATACTAAGTAGTGCCATTTGTTGTTGGACAGTTTTTCTCTAGTTTTTTCTTTCATTTTTACTATTTTTTTAAAGAAAACCCTTCAACATTTGTTGCAGTACTGGTTTAGTATTAATAAACTCCTTTAGCTTTTTCTTGTCTGGGAAGCTCCTTATTTCTCCTTTGATTTTAAGTGATAGCCTTGCTGGATAAAGTAGCCTTGGTTTTAGGTCTTTATTTTTCATCACCTTGAATATTTCATGCCAGCCTTTTCTAGCCTGAAGTGTTTCTTCTGAGTAATCCGATGCCAGCCTAATCGGTGCTCCCTTGTAGTTAATTCCCTGCTTTTCTATTGCAGCTTTTAGGATTCTCTCCTTGCATTTACACCTTGTCACTTTAATTATGTTGTGTCTTGGTATAGACCTTTTTGGATCCAACTTGTTTGGTACTCTCCAAGCTTCTTAGACTTATGTGACTTTTTCCTTTACCAGGTTAGGGAAGTTTTTGGTCATCATTTCTTCAAATAAGTTCTTAATCCCTTACTCACTTTCTTCTCCTTCTGGTATCCCCACGATGCAAATGTTGTTACACTTTATGTTGTCTAAAATGTTTAAGCTCTCATTTTTAAAAATTCATTTTCCATTTTGCAGCTCAGCCTAGATGTTTGGTTTTTTTTCTCTCCTTGTACTCCAAAACATCCTTTGTTTCATCTAACCTACTGTTTATTTCTTCCAGTGTATTATTTTCAGATATTGCATTGTTTATATCTGACTGGTCCTTTTTTATGTCTTTTTTCATGCTGTTGAGTATCCTTATAATCATTACTCTAAATTCTCTAATAAATTACTTGCCTCCATTTTTTATGTCTTTTTTCATGCTGTTGAGTATCCTTATAATCATTACTCTAAATTCTCTAATAAATTACTTGCCTCCATTTTTATCTAGTTATTCTGGAAAATTCACTGTTTTCTTTCATTTGTAGTCTGTTTCTTTGTCTTCCCATTTTGGCTGCTTTACATCTTCCACCTTAGTCAGTAAACTAATTAGCTGTTAAGATGATTGGTTGTTAATCTAATCGAGCTGTATCAGCAGCCTGGTTTAAGAACCCTAGGGTGAGGCAGAATAATTCCTGTGGGTGGGGTTATTGCTTCCCCTCAGCTGTTATTCAGAGAGGAGTGTGTTCTGCCTGAGAGTGATGACTCCTGCAGTATGGGGAATGACTCACCACAATGATCCTGGCAGCTGTTTCTCCAGTTTTCTCCCCATAGCCACCAAACCCAGATGCTCCTCAAACTCTCTAGTCCACTCTGCCCTTCCTCTGCCAGAGCCCAGAGTAAGTGGCTACAAATGAAATTTTGTACTTTAACCCTTTAAAAGGTTCTCTGCATCTCCAGGCCTTTCTCCCTGGCAGACGGAAATCCTGCTGCTTTTCACAGGTAGTTGTTTTCTGGGTTCCTTTCTGGCTTTGGTACTATAGGCTGAGGAACTCAGTTTGGGATTTAGATCCCACACTTCTCAGGTAGAACCTCCAGTCACTGAAATGTCCCTCTGGAACATCAGCTGCTACCTTTGGGAACCCAGCCAGCCTTTTCACATCTCCTCTGAATTCCCTACCAGTCACCTTGTGGTGAAGTGGTTTCTTCTGTCTGTCTGTGATTATAAGTCTTCTCTCCAGTGTTCAGTTGGTTCTTCTGGATGATTTCTCTACAATTAAGTTGTAGTTACAGGTTGTCATGGGGGAGGTTAGTGTAACTTCCACTTACCCCTCCATCATCTTGGATCCCTTCTAAGTCACTTTTATATATTTTTTGTAGTATTGAGTCAGTATAAACCAAATTTTTTCAAGTCAGGTCCTATTATATGTACAGTTTTGTCCCTTTAAACAGCCTTAACATTTATTTTAGTGATGCAGAATAGCTTATTATGTGTAACATCCCTTATAATTTGATATTTAACTATTTACCTTCATAATGTACATCCTTGCCAAAAAACAAAACAAAACAAAAATAACCTTGTTTATATCTAATTAATTTTTTGAGGCAGAGTCCCAAACACTGGAATTAATGAGTTCAATATATGGTTCTTATTATTACTAGGTTACATTTCATAATCTACCTGTAAATCTACAAGAAAATAATTTTACAAAATCATACCCATAAAGAAGTTCATTTTTTATATTCCACCAACCATATTACAGTTTCAAACCTTCAATTTTATAGAATTGGGAGGAATAGTTCAAAGCACTCTAACGGTAGGTGAAATGTGATAGTAAAATTCTGGGCTGCCTTTGTTCTCTTTCTTTTTGTTTCTCTTTACCACTGGTAGGTGTGCTATACTTTCTCAGCTGCTGGATAGGAATTCAGTTGATTGATAGTTAAATTTGAACTTGTTTAAAAGCCAAAGAAAAACTATTAGCTCAAGCCTTGAAAATGTTTTGACATTTTCTCAGTATATTTAATTGATATAGAAAAAACCAGTGATTTACTAAAAGCTGTATTACTTTGAATTACTTTTCATTTTCATATATGTCTTAAGGATTATTTAGACTAACTACTGTGGAACTTTCATTTATTCCTTATTATAGCAATAGGCATAAGACCCAAGGCTACCTCTGGGGCTTGCCAAGCCTTGGAATATTCTAGTAGCAACATCTGGCCTTAGTGAGCTACACAGGCAGTTGTGCACTCAGTTCAGAACAGCCTGTGGGGATGTCACATGGACAATCAATCTACTGATATTTGGGCTGGATGCTCTCTGATGAAATATTTGTCTTTCTGCTCACTTTGGATATGTAGCAGATAACATTACAGCTATTAATTATGTAGAAAATAGTGTTTTCTACATTAAATAATTTAAAATCTTTTTTTTTTTTTGTTAGTGTTGCATCTCAGCCTAGTTTCCAGATGTTTGTGAATTTTCTTTTAGGATTCAGGAGAAACACAACTTCAATTTTGAACAGCTGCACTGAATTAATGAAAAATGATGAGATTTGCATTTAGGAGTGGCTTAAATTATTGATAACTGAAGAAAATGTTAAAACATACAAGACGTTTTTCAAAAGTAACATTTCTAATTTATTGTGTTAAGAATATTTTTTCTATATATATACAATTCTGTGACCCACTATGATAATTTGCTTCCTATCATTAAATGGCTAAAGATTTAATTTTTTAATCAAGAGATTAAAATTAATGGTTAAGCAATACCATTGACTTATTTAAAGATCAATTTAGCATGAAGAGTAATCCCAAACCTTTCCTTTTTTGAGTACACAAGATTAATCAGACACAAGAAAAAAATGCAATTAAATTAATATATTGCCTCCAACAATTTTCTGTTTTTCAAGGAAAAAAAAACAATTCATCCATTAATATTTGCCTAGTATGTGGAAAATAAGATCTAGTACCATGTCAAAGCACATGGACTTCAGAAAAATCTTTATCCTATCATTTTAGAAGTGGCTAGATTTTTGGCTTCTTAATAAGCTCTGTTATCATGACATAGTTTATTTTCTTACTTTTTTTAAAGAAAACTTTTTAATTAAAACATAGTTGGCATATAGTATTAAATTTTAAATTTAGGTATAAAATATAGTGATTTGACATTTGCATAAATTTATCATTTTAAATGCACAAGGCAGTGGCATTAATAATAGTCACAGTGTGGCACAACCATGACCTCTATCTAATTCCAAAATTTTTTTATCACCAAAATTTTTTATATACCTGTTAATATAATTCATTTTCATTGATAATGAAATACTCAGATTTTTATACCATCTTAAAAATATTTTTTCATAAGCTTTTAAAACCATTTGCTTCTATTTATTTTCAGTGTTTGATATTTTTAGTATTTTAAAAAATATTTTATTTATTATTTCCAGAGAGAGAGGAAAGGAGAGAGGCAGCAAGGGAGAGAAACATCAATGTATGGTTGCCTTTTACCTGCCTCCAGCCATGGACCTGGCTGGAGACCTGGCTGCAACCTGGTTATATGCCCTGGCTGGGAATCGAACCTGCAACCTTTGGGTTTGCAGACAGGTGTCTTATCTACTGTGTTACCAGCCAGGGCCCATATTTTCAGTATTTTTAAAGAAATCATAATTTGTATAATCTTAGATTTAAAATACTGAATGAGTGGTATTGTCCACTATAGATTCAAACTATGTACATGTAAATGTCATTTCTGCAATGAAATCAGACTTTCTGTTAGATATCAATTAAATATTTACCTTCTTTTCAAAAAAAAAAAAGGAAAAATTCCTGTTACTAGGACCACTTGAATGTGACTACCCTGATATCTAAATAATTACGGTTGAGGATCAATGTGATATAAAGTAGATAGACAGTTCCCAAGTAAATATAATTCAGTAGTATTTGTTGATTGGCTAAACTGCAACAGGTCAGTTAGATATTCAGGTTTTGATATTCCTGCTTTCTTACAAAGAAGAAAATTCCTTTTTTAACTAAGGACTTTGTAAATAACCAAATTAGCCAAGATGACATGAGTTAATATCCTATTTTGTAAACGTATCAATTTAAACAAAACTATAATCACAGTGTGAATCAGACAGCTAAGAGAGAGGTCTTTGGTTTGCAGCTGGCATTAGGCTGATTCAGTAATACAGAATACAGAAACTACTGAGGCAGATGTAACTTGGTTGCTTTCTCTTTAAACCTACCCTTTCTTCCACTTCTTAAACATGTACTTTTTCATTGGCTCCTTGTTCCTAGGGGCAGGGCCTACAATCTTCCAGTCAAGGCATCTTCCCCTTAGATAGAGGACTCAAGACACAGTGAGAATACTGGTCACAATGCTCTCTTGTCACAAGCTTCACTGATTAATTAAACATCCAGGCTAGATGAACATTGCTCTAATTGACCTTTCTGACAGACCCTAATGGTCACCCTGGCCTCTATGTATGTCATCTGAACCAACTTTGAAAATCTTTTATTCTGTCCCTATAGGGAACTTAAAATATTTGGGGGTTGGAAATCAGCAACCTAAATGTGGGCCACACCATAATCTGTCTGTGCTCTGGTCTGTCACAGATGATCTCTCAGGCCCATGCCTCCCTTCTACTTGCAGGCAGGCGCCACACCAGCAGACTGGTCTTCAGCCAGTGCCTTAGATTGAGCAATAACCTACAGCCGGATGTGGTTGGAAAGTGGGAGCAGGAAGGTAGAAGCATCAGCAGGAGGCTTGCCAACCAGAAGAGCGACTACACTCTGAAAAAAATTGAGAACTATTAAATTGTAAGCCTAACACAGGGTAAAAATATTCAGGTCATGAAATTTTGCTAGTAGGGATGGGATTAAGAAATAATTATAACTTTTTGTGTAGAGAAGTGACATCCATGCACTATAAGCTACTAGGAAATTTTCAGTTTTGTCTTTCTGGTACTTTTCCCTTCCTGGTCCCTTACCTCTTTCTTCTCTTCTCTTAAAAATTTCTCATCAGGTGGCATCTGGAAAAAAAAAAAAAAAAGCAGAAAACTGGCAAAAATGGTCAGAATCAACCTTTTCAAAACTGGAAATTAATTGTAGGCTTTCATCAATCCAGGAAGTTTAGTTAAGAAAAACAGGTGACTTATGGTAAGAACATCAAGTTTTGTGGCATTTTAGCTTGTCCTATTTTCATACTCATACCCCTGTTTGGTGTTAACCATGAAAACTAACATGTCACATTCACAGTGAAAACCTGTAGTCTACCAGTGGAGGGAGTGTAATACATTTGGAGCTCCTTTAAAGTCTGGAGAAATGTTATTATTTGACCTGTATCATGGTTTTCTAGAAGACACTACTTTCAAAGTTGTCTTGATTTGACCTGACTTGGAGCTCCACCAGTGTGAAAAGTCTTTTCACAATATAAATTTGTTAGCATTGTGGTTTGGATAACATTTGAAACAAATCATAGGCTAAACAAAAGGAAAAGTTGGGAAACGAGATGTCTACAGGGACTTTGACAAGTTTCAGCGTATCTTTATTATTCTAGGAAGCCACACACATGCCCAAGGACATGTGCATTTTCAGGGAACCTCCCGAAGCCCTTAGGTTCTTGTGCTTGGCTGGCTTTCAGATGCTGCACAACCTGGATGTGAAAGCTAAGGCAGAGTTCTCAATTACATGACTCCAACATGCACACAGAGCCCTTTGTCAAAGATCAGGACACTGACCGATGTTCTAGTACAGGCAGTTAGACAAGAGTAAGAAATATATATCATCCAGATTAGAAAGGAAAGAAGCAAAATTCTTTGATTTGCAAGTAACATAATCATGTATATATATATATATATATATATATATATATATATAACACTTAAGTCTGGTACAAAACTATTAAAGTTAATAAACAAGTTCAGCAGGATTGTAGGACATAAGATCAGCATACAGAAAACAATTCTATGGCTGTGTACTAACAATAAACGACCTGAACATGAAATTTAAAAACATAGGTGATGGACACAGACAACAGTATGGTGATTACCAGAGGGAAAGGGGGTGAGGAAGGTAAAAGAGGGTAAAGGGGGATAAATGGTGATGGAATGAGAAGTGACTTAGTGACTTGGAGTGGTGAATGCATAATACAATATATAGGTTATATACACCTAAAACCTATATAATTTTATCAACCAATGTCACTCCAATAAAGTCGACAAAAAAGAAAAAAGAAAAATAATTGCATATAATATAGAGTCACAAATCAAGTACTTGGAAATAAATTTAACAAAAGAAGTGCAAGACCTGTATACTGAAAACTACAAAACATAATTGAATGAATTTTTAAAAGACTTAAGGAAATAAAAACATTTTCTGTGTTAATGGGTTGGGAGACAATGGTGTTAAGATGGTAATATTCCTACAGATTTAATACAATTGCTGTCAAAATCCAGATGCTTTTTTCTGTAGAATCTGACAATGGATATGTGAGGGACCAGAATAGTTGAAAACATCTTTTTAAGAAGAACAAAAAAAGAGAAGGCCACATGTTTTCATTTTGAAATTATTGGAAAACTAGTTTAATCTAGACTTTGTGGGACTGGCATGAGGATATATATATATATATATATATATATATGTCAATGGAACAGAATTGAAAGCCCAAATATAAGCCACGTATTATGGTGAATTGATTTTTGACAAGGATACCAAGACAGTTCAATGCAGAGAAAGTATCGTTCACCAAATTAAGCTAGAATAATTTGATATCCACTAGCAAAAAGTAGAAATTATATCCTTTCTTCATATTAAAAAAAATATATATATAAATTAAAATAAGTCAAAAACCTAAATTGCTAAAAGTACAAGACTCTTAGAAACAAGCATAGATGTAAAGCTTCATAAATATGGAGGAGCCAATGTGTTCTTAGATATGACACCTAATGCATAAGTGACCAAAGAATAAATAAATTAGAATTCAATATTGAAAATATTTCTGCTTTGAAGGACATTATTAAAAAACTGAAAACACAACATACTTTGGGTAGAGTAATCCTCAACACACCAACATTTTATATAACTAAAACCCTTGTTATCAATGCCACAGGTAAGCTAGAGAGAAAATAAATATTAAAAAGTCAACAAAATATGTTACTTGTGAAAAGAACTTTATCAGACTCTTCCTTAAACCAGCCTGATGATGTTACTCCTGCTTTGTAAACCTTTGTAGGCTCCCTATTACCTTCAGGAAAGATCTTTATTATGAAATGTACAATGCCTCTACACTTCTAGCCCAACTTCCTGAGTTATATATGCATTCTCTTAACTCTGGTCATATTGAATCTTTCATCCCTTTCTAAACATATTAAGAATTTTTATGAATTAGAATTTTTAAATATATCTCAAAAGTGAGATGTCTCCATTTGAATTTCCCTAGAGCAATTTTATAGGTTTCTTTTTTTATAAAATACAAAATAATAACTCAGTAGTTGGTTGTATAAGTTAACCAATGAATTTAAGTCTGTTTTCTCTAATAACCATGATCTTTATAGAAAATGCCAGACATAGAATATCATCATTCTAAATATCATTAAGAAAAATTATCCAAAACTTATGAATAAGATAAAGTAGAATTTCAGGTTCTTTCAATGTTGTACTGGAGTATTATCCACTGGACCACTCAAAGATGAATTATCTAGGGGGATGGAGCTTTATTTATTTGACAGTTAACTACAGAGTAAGGCCCAGACTGTGAAGTTTCATGTTAATTTATAGATTTTCATTTATTAGATATGCAAGTAAATTTTTTCTGGTAGGAAAGTTAACCACAAGTGTTATGGTTTTATTGACTACAGAATATTATGTTGTTTTATATCTAACCCATCAATCTCATTCTGACTTTCTATCCTCATATCTTATAAATGTTCAGATGTTCAAATACTCTTTGAACCAATTTTATCACCCTGCTAGTTCCTTCATTAGTGAGTTCAATAAAAATTAATTATGTGCTTATTCTGTATTTGTATGAGTTACGTATTTCATTTTACATTTCACAATTTTACATTAAGTACTAAACTAAGTTGCCCAGCCTTCAGAAAATTTTCCAAGTATTATACCATAATTAATTTTTTCAACTCTAAAAGATTTTTCAGAAAAATCTATATTTAAAGGAAAAAATGAGACTTGTACCTTTTCAAACAACCTGCTTTTTCCTGCCCCAATGCATTAAGTATGGGTAATGAGCAGAGAGCCTCACAGGTGTGTGCCTCTTGCTGCATCTGTTTCTTCAGAGTAAGGTAAACTCTATGTCATATTTCCACCCATAGGTTATGAAATGGAGAAATAAAGGACTCCAATTAAAATAATGTAATAGTAAATCTGCTTAATGAAATTCATGTGAAATTCTGGACATTTGTTTGCCTTAATGCCTAATCACGACTCCCAGACGTTAGATGTTACTTTCTTTTTTAATATAGGCATGTAAAATGTAAATTTTGTTCTTCTTTTGGAGGTTTAAATTACTATCCATTTTGGGATCACCTTAAATTGTACTATATTTTCAAACCACTGTTACGCAACAGATTTTAAAATGTTTTTGAATGAAATTTACTTGCTAATATTAAAAATGCCATATAATTTCACTTGTACATGTAATCTAATGAATAAATGGAACAAACAAGCAGAACAGAGGCTCAGAGACAGACTCAGAGCAGATAACAGCTGTAAGGGGACAGGCATTAGGGGCTGACGGGATCCAGCAGAAAGGAAGAAGGACTCATGGGCAGTGTCCTCCTCTCTCCCCTCCCCTGCCTTCCTCCTCTCCTCTTTCCTCATCCCCTCTCTTCTCCTCATCCTCATTTCCTTTTCCCCTTTCTGTCCTCTCATCTTCTCTCCTCTCTCCTCCCGCTTCTCCCACTTCTTTTCTCCTCTCTTCTTTCCTCCTTTCATCTTCTCCCCTCCTCTCTCCTCTCCTTTGCTCCTCTCTTCTCTCTCTTCTCCTTTTCCCTCTTCTCTCTCTTCCCTTCCTGCCTTCTTTTCTTTCTTTCTTATTGTGTTTTTTCGTGACCATTAATTAGAAGGCTAAAGTAAGATGAATGACTCCTGAAGACAACATTTGCTGAATTCATAATTATGGCTTGGGCCAGTCCTATACTATTTAAGGTTTGAAATAAAACCCTTCTGGTCAATATTTTAGATCAAGGAAAGTAAGTAGAATACATTTAGCTAACAGTACAGATATAATCTCCTAAATAAGTGAATTGTCTTGGTACATAATTAGAACAGATTTAAAGTGAACACTTTAACTTATAGCTTTTTTCACTGTAACATTTAATGGTAATTATTTGTAAAATTCAATGTATAACAGTCATTACTTTTTTACCTTTATAGGTCTGTTAAAATGAAGTAAATGAGTATAATTTACAGAGACATCATGTCTGGGGCAGCATGCCTGTGTGTGTGTGTGTGTGTGTGTGTGTGTGTATCCCTTTGCATGATACCTAGTATAGGAGTATAGGTACAATTGAAATTTAAAATGCTTTGCATTGCAAAGATCAGAGGTTTTGGGATTTGCATATCTGGTTTGTTTTCAGATAATTTTTGACTGATCATGGACAAGGCAGTTAGAGTTTTTGAGACATTTTCTCCAGTTATAAAAATATGCACTTTGATATTATCCAGGGTCTTTTTGATGTGCAATAATATAATGGCACTGTTTTTCAGGTTAGTATCTATGTGTATCCATTCAAATAAGTTATTATTCCCATCTCCCCAGACAGTCCTTAAGAACAAGCAAGGCACTTGTCAGTTTGATCAGGAGCATGAAAGAGGATATAGGAAAGGAGCATGAAAAGCAAGGAGAGTATTGTGCAGTTTTTCAAACAATGAGCCATGTACCTCATCTCTTTAAAAGCAAAAGCCCTAATAATATGTATATCACAGCATCTGTGACTATTAATTGAGATGTTCTAAATGCTTGGAGGTTTAAAAATAATTTCTGAAATAGAAATAGCTTATTTTATTGATTATGAAGGATATCTATTATTATAATTTTGATGCATATTTTCAAAATTTTTCTATTCCTAAAAGGATTTTTTTCTCTAAAATAGGATTCTATATGTAAAATATTTGAAAATGGATTTTTTTAACCTAATAATATAAATTGAAGCATTCCTACAGCAAATACAGTTTTACTAGATATTTTGAATAGTTGAAGAGTATTTCATTATATGAATGCCTCACAATTTATTTAAGCAATTCCCAATTGTTTGACATTATTTTGCTTATAAGAGAAAAATTGGGAAGCTGTAATTTTGAGGGAAGTGAAGTATGTCTTGTATCACATAGGGATATGAGCTTGTCTTCTGTATTTAAAGTATTATATAGAAATTAATTTGTTTTATTTGTCACTGACTTTCATTAAAATTACTTCAATTTTCAGATTGTTTATTCAATAAGTCCCTTTCATATTCATCAAAAAAGTATGTTGCCTGACAATTCCATGAAATTAAAACTATATATAACTTTTAAGATAAAGAACTAGGAGAAACAGTAAGCGATATTTCTAAATTTCTGCTTGCAATAGTTTACAAAGTAAAATTTCAGTTATACAAAGATACATTATTTCAATGGTGTCACTGTCTTGATAGCAGTGTCATAATTCATGACTCACATTTGCTTATCATGAAAATGCAACCTCAGAACAATCTTACTTTGACATATCAATCTTATAAACTACTTCAGGATAATTCTTGTATTCCTGCAATTGCAGAACTTTACTGAAACATACTTTTTAAGTGAGCCATACCCTTATATTTTAGGTTTATCTGAAAGAAATGAAAATAATTGTGTTTTTATCAATCTTGTTAATGTTCCAAATTTGTCTCCTGCATAATGGCCTCAAAGGAATTATAGAAATTTTAGTTAATAAATAAGCAATGTACTTTCAAAACACCATTCAGATATACAAGCATAATTTAATTAATAAAGTTGAAGAGTCCACTCTTTCCTTTAAACCAAATTACAAAGCAGACCTATACCTTAAGTCATGATTTTAATTAAAAAAAATTTCATTTAGCTCTGGCCGATGGCTCAGTGGATAGGTGCCAGCACATGAACCCAAAAGTTGCTGGTTCGATTCCCCAGTCAGGGCAAATAACCAGGTTGCAAGCCAGGTCTCCAGCCAGATCTATAGCTGGAGGCAGGTGAAAGGCAAACATACATTGATTGATGTCTCTCTCTCCCTCTCTGCCTCTCTCTCTTCCCCTGTTTCTAAAAATAATAGATAGAATCTTTAAGAAATAAAAATAAAAATAAATTTTAAAAATTAAAAATTTCATTTATATTTCATTCAATTTTTTTTCTCAGAAATTACTCCTACTTGAAAAACTAAATCAGTTTTACATTCATAGAGTCTATATTTATAAGCCTCAAATTAATGAGGAAATTCCATAACCTAAAATGGCCTGGTCATTCAGAATAGCACCCCTAAGATTTCTACCTTGTGTCTGACCACAGAAAGAGATGTAAAGTACAATTATAGCCAGAATTCTCCAACCCCAAATGCGCTTGTTAAGTTTGTTTATCCAGTTGAACCACATGCCACACAGCTGCGAACTATTTAAAGGTTTATTAGTTACTCTTCTGTCTAAGAATTTTTTTGTTCTGATTTTTTGCCTTGTATCACACAGGGGACAATTTAACGTGACTACATTAACTGTTTTCTGAACTGCTGCTCTTTCTAAAGACTTCTAATGTCTTCAGGGCACACTTCTTTAAAACAAATCCTTGAAAGGAATTCTGGTTTAATAAACGTAGTATGCTGAGCATATAAGTTGACAAATAAATACAAATATTATTTTGTCCAACGATAGCCAAGGTGCTGGGGCTGAAGCAAGGAATACAGCGCACAGATGACTGTTTATATGAAGAGTTCGTTTGTCACTAATAACTAAATGACTAAAGAAATTTCCAGAAAGAAAAGATAAGCACACAAAGAATGACTGGGTGACACTTTCCTAAAAGGCCTTTCACAAGTCTACTTTCCAAGCACTTTAGAAGAGCCCTATAAAGGGGTGGCTAGTCTATCTCTGTCATGCTCTCTTGCCATTGTACAGACTTTATGGGGAGAAATGAAGGATGAGGAACCCAGAAAAAGGAACAGTGCAAAGATGGCTGTTGACAATAACAGAGTCAGTAAGCAAGTAAAGAGAAAGCAGCTGGGAGAACATGATCCCGTAGGAAGTGTGCTTAGTGGGGCACATCATGAGCTGTAGAGGTGGGAGTGATTTTGGGTTGTTTACTGGAACCCCTCCTGTTTTACAGATGGAATGACTGGCATCTGGAAGGTGACGAGACACCCAAAGCATGGTTAGAGGTCTAGAACCAGAACTAAAAGTTAGCATTCTTGGTGTACTTAACTTACATCTCTACCAATATTTACTTTCATTTGGATTTTGAAATAATATGATTCCTGAGCTGGAATCAAGAAATGATAGTATGGCAGTTACATATTAACACAATTTAAGTTACACAATAATTTAACTGGACTTATTATGTGGCAAATAACATGTTTGTGGGTCAGAACACCCTGCCAAGCATTAGTGAGACTGGCTCATGAAGACTCTTCTGATGGGATTATGAAGAAGTGCAGGCTCTATTCTTTTTCCCCAAAACCATGAACCAAAAGAAGCTGGAAACTTAAAAAATGAAACAACTTCTGTTGAAAGAGAGGTGCTTGAAAAGGCCCAAACTAGAGACAAAGAAAAGCAGAGCTGGGATGATTAGCTCCTTAGTTATTTGGAAGGAATCCTAGGGAAGATTAAAAGATGCCCCTGTCGGCTCTGTAGTTAAGTTCCGTAATGTGTAATTTTAGCTGTCCTCTGGGAGACAGCCAGTGCTGGGGTGTGATTAAGGAAATGCTGACGCAGCAGAACCTCGTGAAAACCAAATTAAATCTCAGCACGCAAAAACCCAAAACCTAATAAGAAACTTCCGTTGATGATGAGGAAATAATTGGGAAATATAAAAAGTGAGTGAGAATATGTGAGAAAACATAGAAAAGGAGCTGAATCCTTCTTATCCTGTCTCCTCTCTTTTCACCAGTGCTTTGCTCCCTAACCTGAGGAGAACACAGCCTCATGAGAACCTTCCCTGCAAGTCCTCTGAGTGACTGAAGGTGAAAACATGGATTCATGTGTCAGGGAGCTTTTGAAAGCTAATTAATAAGAAAAAGAATGTTGAATGTATAACGTTAAGTTGTTACAAAAATGGCATTAAGCCCTGGCCAGTGTGGCTCACTTGGTTGGGGAGAAGTCCTGTAAACCAGAAGGTTGCCAAGTCTGTCCCTGGTTGGGCGTGTGCAAGAGGCAGCCAGGCCATGTAGCTCTCTCATATCAATTGATGTTTCTCTCCCTCCCTTACCTTCTTTCTAAAAATAAATAAGCATGTCTTTGGGTGAAGATTTTTAAAAAGAACATTAAATGACAACAGTAGCAATAACTCTGAGTTTACCATGGACCCAGGTAGAGGCCCAGGTGTAAAATCACACACAACGACAGAGCTGAGAGATGGCAGCTGCTTTGAGGTCCTTTTAGAAACAAAGAGAACAAGAAACACAGCAAGTTGTTTCACCAGGGGAACGCAGAACTGCAGATCCCATCTCTCAGACTGATGCTGGAAGGCATTCCTCTTGGCTGCAGAGTATGCATCCACAAAATGCCCGGAAACCTCTCATTGTCAGGAATGAGTGACATTGAACACGTTGCCAGCCAGGAGGTGCCATGTGTAGGCTCCACAGAAAGCAGCAGCAGTAGGTACACTGGGTTAGGTCTCAGTTCAGCTCTATGTAACAGAGGTTCAGGAAAGGAGAAAAATAGAGCTGCGTATGAGCGATGCTGAATGGGATTTCGTACCACCTGTTCCCAGTCTTGGTCATCCTATTCTTTCTCTGTTATTAGTTGCATACTGCCACCTAACTAATCACCCCCAAATTTAGCATCTTAGCAATAAACATGTTTTATGTCACTCAGTTTCTGCAGTTAGAAATTCAAGACTGGCTTAGTGGAGATGGTTCTGGCCCCAGGTGACATGTGAGGTTGCAGCCAAGATTCAGCTTGCTCACCTGGCCGTTGGCAGGAAGATTTGGTTCCTTGTTGGCTGTTAGCAGGAAGCCTCAGTTATTCAGCAAGTGGGGGGCGGTGGGGGGGGTTCTCCACAGGCCAGGCAGTTGACTGCCCTCAGAACAAATGGTCAAAGGTCACGGTGAAGCCTCAAGTGGCTTGCTCTAGCTTTGAAAGTCACACCTCTTTCATTCCCACAATAGCCTATTGGTTACAAGAGCCTGTGGGTTACACATAGCCCTTTTCAGCCATAGGAGGAAATGTTACAAAGACACACATACCAGGAGACAGGAACCACAAGAGCCATTTGAAAGGCAAAGGACACAGCCATGCCAATACCAACATCCAAAGTTTTGCCTTTTCTAGCCCATACCCCTTACTGTTTAATGTTTTTCTTCATGTGAACTTTCTTAACCAACGCATCTGAAGCGATACTATCCATGAAATCAGGACTTTGGTCTTTATACTTATTTTAATAACTTCCCAAGAAAAGGATAACTGTTAAAACAAACTACATTTTTTTTCTTGTATCTCCTAATAGTAAGTCAGACGTCATGAGTGTTAGATGCGCTACCCTGTGGGAGGCACTGCTAGGCACAGACTGGAGCTGTTCTTGCTTGACAGAGATCCTTCTAACCCAAGTGTGAATTGGGAAGCATTTGTTTCCTGTGGCATCCTTGCACTAAACTAGGATAACAGGATTCAGGGCTAGACTTCAACACTACAGCAAGTCCGATTGCTACAGCGGTTTTAACTGTCACTTGCCAGCTATCACTTGTGATTACTTAAAACAGAAACAGTTTAAAGAATTGAACCATAAAAGTAAAGCAGATTGTTTTCAGGGCATAAAACTAAACTCACCTTATTATGTATTGTTACGCTGCTGTCCATTCTCATTACCAAAGGCCATAAAACAACGTGAACGGTTCCCTGGAATGTCACCAGCAGTAAGTGTTTTTGCTGTACTGTTTTGCTGAGCTGAGTGCTAATAGTTTTATATTAGTATTCTTACAGCTAGGAAATCTAGAAATGCCTTCTGGTCTTGGGAAATTCATGGAAATATTTGATTTGGGTAACCTTGGTGTTACCTTAAACCTGGTTGGGGAAATTATATCATAATCACTGAATTTTATTAGCAACAAGCCATTTTTTTAAAGGATTTTATTATCTTCAGAGGGAAGGGCAGGGAGGGTGGAAGAAAGGGAGAGAACCATCAGCTACGGATCTGGCTGGAGACCTGGCTTGCAACCTAGGTTTGTGCCCAGCAACCTTTGGGTTCACAGGTCAGCACCTTATTCACTGAGCTATCAGCCAGGGCTTCAACCAAACATTTTTAATCATAAAATTCTGAAACCTAGAGCCTGTTCTGTCTGATACTGGTGACTTTATCTCCTCTCTTGGTGGTATGTCTATGAGCTCTCATGCTTTCCCGGGGGTGCCAAGTTTACTGGTGTCCTTCATGGTTGGAGGTGACCAGATGGACATATGAGAGTGTAGCTGATGAAAAGAACCTCTATGCTGACTTCACAGAGCAACTGGTGAAGCCAGTGACCATTGGCAGGGTGTAGATTCTGTGACTTTATCATATACCTAACAGCTTTACATTTCTACTTTATTTGAGAAGAAAATAATCTCTTTTCCTTTAACTCTAGAGTCTTATCTGCATTGGTACATCTGTTACATTCTTAAGTTTTCTTTCCATTCTGTTTCATAAAATGGGGAAGTCAGGGGGAGTCAGGGGGAGCTTCAAAGCAGTATGTACACTCCCCATGCCCATGCCATTATTTGCCTGAGTATTTCTCCTCCCTTTACCAGTTTCCTTTTAGGATGTTTAACTTCCAAGAATAAATGTGTTGCAACTTAAACTATATATGCTCAGCCTCTGCTCCTTTAAGACTCAGGAGAGGAGCATGAGCCTGGATCATTCTGGCAACAGTTAATGCCTAATCTCTGTTACGATTTGTGACCTTGGCATATCTGAAGATGGTTTATACAGTTATTCTTTTCTTTTTCCTTTACAACCAGATAAGTGTGTCTTTACAATAAAAACTCATTGAAGCTAAATTCAATTTTTAAAAAACCAAGATGTATTATAGGGCTATAATGGGCCTTTGTGCAGATATCTAAGGAAGAGTCCAATTGGATCTGAAGGTCTTTCGAGCTTTCAAAGACCATGTGCTCCCTGCCATCCTCATCTCTCTGCTTCTTCACTCTCAAGTATCTGCCTCTGGCTGCCCAGCCCCTACACTACAAGACTAGTTCAATGTCAGCCATCATCTTAACAAGTAGTCTGTGTGTCTCTATTCAAATTAGAGGAAGAGAAGGCTATCTGAGTGTTATTTATATTTCCTGTGTAGATTCTAAGGAAGATGATATTCATGAAAGTTTGTGTTTATTGAATTGCATGAGGAATATGGAAATACAAGATTACAGAAAGAGAGAGATTTTAAACTGTTCTGAGAGAAGGAAAAGTTAAGAGAGATATAACTTGTCTTGGTATCCAGTAAGAAACTTGATGAATCAGTGAAAAGGCATACCTATTTAATCAGGACTTTTGTTATGGTCTCTTGTGTATTGAATGATGTCATTCTCTTATGATGTCTCCCCATAAAACCTTCTGTAATATCTACTTTTGCTAACTTTCATACAGTCAAGATTATTGTCTGGGGATTATGATTAAGTGTTAAGTCAAGGTGAAGAGGGTTGAAAGCAGAAAGTCATACTTGGGGAGCAGAAAAGGAACCCAAACTCCTTAGCACTTCTGTGACCTTCTCCATGTTATTCTACCTCCTCATCAAAAATGCCTTTCAGCATTTCAAAAGCTACATCAACCAAATGCTACTTTCTGTAGCCAAAATGAACTACTTCTCTTACCACACCTGGGGTAGTGCTCGTTCCATACCTCTATCACATTGTGCCCATGTGCTAACTTATGGATGGTATGCTTCCCCTGCCCTATCAGAATGAAGCAACACCTCTCCATCTCTCAGAGTCCTTGGAGGCCAGGTGCAGTGCATGACTCCTACCACACTCAGTCAATGTTTCTGAAATTGAATCAAAAGGTCAGTAACTCAGATCACTGTTTGGTTTACACAGTGTGTAATTTCATCCATATTTTTACCATGCAATAGTAACAGACAGTAGTAGTCTAAAACATGTGCACTAAAATGCATTTTTAGAATAAAGGTAAGTTGACTTCTTGTTAATAAAAGAATGGGCTTACATCTACCTACCATATAGTCTATCCTGAAGATAAATGGGAACATGAACAAGCAAACCCTTCAGGAAGTAAAAACATATATATAAATAAAAGATGTTGCTTATTTCTGCAGCCACCATATGAAGTAGGATCCCTATAACTTAATGTCTATCAATACTGTGGGAAATTGTGATAGTGTTTAGGTTAACCTGAATGATACTCAAATTTTGAACCATGACAATCATGAACTATTACTGACCTATAATGTGATAAATAAAAACACTGGGAGTAAGAATTTAGAAACTTCTATAACAATTTAACTGAAAATAATGATAAAAATGTGGCTTATGTCTGTATGCCTATTCTATTCATTTCATTTTGCCAACAATTTACTTTCATTGGTAAATAATAGAATTGACCCACAACAGATTGCAGACAAAAACAACACATCAAAAAAGTTGGTCCTTCAACAAAGTTTGAGAATTGTGTCTTCAGGTAATTCTCTCCAGAATGGAAGATATCCCTTACATTGTGTACATGGGATTGTTGGGAGAAAAGAGAAATGTAAACCTAAAGATATTATAAAATACTAGTATCAAGCCCTGGCTGGTAGCACAGTGGATAAGGTGCCAGCCTGCAAACCCAAAGGTCACTGGTTCAATTCCCAGCCAGGGCAACAACCAGGTTGCAAGCCAAGTCTCCAGCCAGATCTGTAGCTGGAGGCAGGTGAAAGGCAACCATACATTGATGTCTCTCTCCCCCTCTGCCTCTCTCCCTTTCCCTTTCTCTGAAAATAATAAATAAAATATTCAAAAAAAATACTAGTATCAACCAACTATCAATGAAAGAATATAAATATCAACAAAATTAAGGTAACAGAATGATATAGTGAGTGGTAGCAAGAAAGCATGTAAAATATGATACTTTTGATTCATAGTATTCAATTAGATCAAGGTCTTTCTAAAGCCTTTTGTGCATTTTAACAGTCCTCTCTGCAGACTACTCTCTGTAGGAAATGAGTTTGCATTTTAGAATCTGGTTCCAGATTCATGGGAGAAAGATATTTTCAGTGAAACTGAGATTCTGAGAGTTTGATGATATCCACAGTGGCCACACTTTCTCTGGCTCCTTTCTATAGCTCTCTCTTGTCCTTGGTTAAATTGTGAGTCCAGTTTTGCTGAGGGTGGTGGTTCTAATGACGTTGCTTGACTTACACCTGACCAGATCCTAGACTTTAACCCTGGAGGCTCATGCCCAGCAGGAGCAGGCAAAGAGTCAGGCAAGCCTGATGTGTGTTGCTGCTTGTCGACAAAGTACTTGGCCATATTTCTCCATCATCTCTGCTCACCTACTATTGATTTTTAAAGAGGTACCAACTCAGAAACCTAGAATATCATTTCCCACTGGGCTTATCACTTTCTGCCCTCCAAGCCTGCTGTCTGCACCCTGCCTTGAACTGCATTCTGCCTGTCCACATCCTTTGTGAGGATTGCACTTGGCACCAGCTGCCGTGGCTCCCAATGGCAAAGCAGCTGTGAAAGCTGATCAGCCAGGAGTTTTCACTTGAATCAGTTTAAACTGAGCACAAAAGATGTGGCAGACATAACTAGACACGTTTTCTAGCCATTCCTTTCACATTTGCCATCTTAGCCTTCTGCTTGGAGCAGCGTGTTTGGTCTGCGGCTTGAGTATCTGGAAGAATACCAAAAGCCTCCTGGCACTGATAACACCCTTTTCCAAATTAACCCTTTGAGCTTCAACGAGCTTTTAAAGAACAGATAGAATTAACTTTCCCAGGGCCTGGCTTCTCTCTCGGTGGGTGACACCAACATATTTCTTTTCTTTTCTTTTCTTTTTTTTTTTTTTTTGAAGTGAGCAATCTGTCAGTTCTAAAATATCATTTCTCTTTTTCCTCCAAATTTACATCTGTAATCAAAACTCATTCTTTTTATTTAACCAGCAGGCCCTGAAAAGAATGAGGATTTTTAATCTATCTACCCACTTAATCTATTTATAAGTCACTGTCTTATCTGCTATGTTTTGAATGATTTCAAATCCTTTCTTTTCGACTCACCCTGAACATGTCTATTTCACTGTTTTTTTTTCAAACTTGTGGACACTCTCCTGCTTGCTTTCACCAGACTGTCTAAGACTATCTTGTTTTGCAGTTCCTTCCCTTTTTCATCTGCCCCTGTGCTCCTAGATTAAGATTATTCTATTTGAGTCTTTTATTCTATTATCCACTACCATGTGGGAGCCTCATTTCTGATTGAACTTTGTCTTAGGGATGCTAGTCCTATATACCACCTAGACAGACCAACACTGTCAAAAAAAAAGGAACTAGATCCTGTTCACCAGTCTCTTTCTGGCACCAGTCCTTGGGGAAGCCACTTTGGTATGATCCTGAGAGTCTCAAATATCTGTGTTTACACGTGTGGGCCATGTTATGACTGCTGCACATAGAGGAACTCTTTGAATTCTAACAGGTAGGAGGTAAAGAACATTATTATCCGCATTCACAGGTGAAGACATTGAGGCAAGGAGGATAAGTGAGTTGGTAGCACCAGAGGGAAACCAGCTTACCCAGGCAGTTTAGCTTCAGATCCCTGCTTTTTATTTTTTATTTACTTACTTATTTTTGGCACCTAATATTTCTGCTTTCCAGGTCCCATTAATTCCTTCTACGTTACCAGGCTCCTTGTTTGGCCACATTCTGACAAATCAGGGAAAATAAAGATTCTCTCTTACACTCAAGAAATCTTATGACTTCCTCTTTACTCTTCATAATTCTTTTTATTTCTCTGTGCAAATTGAATTCCATTCCTTTATTACCACGGCTTCTCCCCAGAGCCTTGCCTCCAGCGCACTTTACAAATACAGAAGGACGTTTGTAACCCTCTGACTGACGTTTCCTGTCATGAGGTGCAGCTTCACAGGGATCACAGACTCCTCCACGGGTGCTCACAGCCCTCATCTGAGGCCCCAACTCTTGAGAGTCTAGAATGGAATTCCTTATTTTTCTCTTTAAGTGATATGTTAACCATTACACAGTTGAGGTCATTGTAGAACACAGAGGACTATTTGCCATCTTGCTTTGCAGGTCTTTCCCTTTTCATCTGGCCCAGTGCTTCTCCTAGGCTCTCCATCAGGGCTGAAATCCAAGCACGTAATAAAGCAGACTCTTCACCAGAACAGCTGGTGTGGTGGCAAAGGAAGGGGCATGTGAAATGGTTTGAATTTAAACATTTTAAATACTGAATAACGTATTTAATTTTCAAAAAGTGAACATTTGAACTTGACAACCCAGTAGCCATATGTTGTGCAAAAGTTTAGTGGCACAAACTGAAAAGTCTTGGCCCAATGTCAAGCTGCATACCTCCTCCTCATAAAAAGTCTGGACCCTCTTTCCTCCTTTTTCTTTGTTTTTATGATGATGAGCACAGATTCAGTTGGTGACATTGAAGAGTTAGCCTTGATTCCTCCTTTTCATTACCCATCCCCCTTCCAATCCACCCACTTTAAAAAAAAAAGGCTTTCTTTGGTTTAAAAAGCCCAACATGTCCTGACAGGTCCTGACCCTTGACTACTTCTGAGACTTCAACTCTCCCCTGAAGATCTGGTAAAATGTTCTTAATGAATACCTAAATGAAGAACCAAACCTTTGGTATTTAAACTCAAGTTGACTAACTTTAAAAAACTTAGGTACTTTATAAACTAATTAGCATTATTAGAAACCCTTACATATTTCCAATATTTCCTAAACAAACTATAATTTAACCTAGTGTTTTAATTATTTTTATTAATATATGAATAATATATTCTGGTTCCTCTAACTTACCTGGACATGATTAGATCTATCATCACAGAAGATTATTGAGTAGTCGATTATTATTGGTTATGACAAGGTAACAAAGCAATAATAATACTTAAATAGTTTTAGTTGCTCAACACTTAGTATTTGGTCACATCTATAGCATTTGTAATATGTAATTGTTGATAGAAAAACATGAATAAAGGAAAAAACCCATAGATGGAATATCAGCATTTTCCCCTAATTTTTCTAAAATTCAGCTTGTATACATAGACATGAGAGTAATCACATTTATATTGTATTTGTAGATGATTGCAAATAGTCTTTTTTCCTAAGATCAAAAGAAATGCTATAAAGTACAGTATAGCAATCCATAAAACTTAGAAGAAAATACAAATAATCAAATGTATATTAAAACATTCTCTGGGTCATTAAAAAGGACAACTTATCCCAGCCAGGGCACAAAACCAGGTTGTAAGCCAGGTCTTCAGCCCCCCATAACTGAAGGCAGGTGAAAAGCACCATACATTGATATTTCTCTCCCTCTCTGCCTCCCTCCCTTTCTGTCTCAAAAAATACTAAATAAAATCTTTTTAAAAAGTTAAAGGATAACTTAGACATACTTTTCATAAAGTAAATTGGAGTAATGTATGAGAATCAGTATAATTTATAACTAAAAACTACCAAAACTTTTAAAAATTATTGGGAACAGCATAGATTGGTTTATAAAAAACATTTCAAGTGTGAATCTACATAATTTCAACAGGTAGTATGCAAAGCATTGTAAGTAACAAGATCAGTTTTGCAAATCCAATCTATACCAGGCAAATCCTATACTTTATTCACTGTATGTTCATGGATTAATGCATAGATAGGAATCAATATTATCATTATTATATAATAACTTGTTATGATTTTAAAGGGAAAAAGTTAAGGGTCATTATTATAGACCAGATACACATTATTGGATTTTGAATGTATTCCAAGGGGATCTCACTAGAGAGCTAAATGTATTTAATGCTAGTAAAAATAAAAGGTTTATGAGAAAAACTAATGTTGAAGCTTTTTGCACAACCACTTTAATCCACTTTCTACCTAAACTTATGTGCTCCCAAGGAAGTACAGTAACTTGTGAATTTCTACTTTTAAATCATCCATTGTTCCAGTTAAATATTATGAATGTATGCCAATTCCTGAAAGAGTCATGCAGAGGTAGTGGGCACAAGTGTGTTATACTCAAAATAAATTCATGGTTAAAGGCAATATTTAATAAATGTCGAATACTGGAGTACATAGAAAGGAGAAAGAAAAGAAAGAAACAAACAAACAAATGCTACATAACTCTGGTAAATTAAAACTTCAAACCTTCCTTCTGTGCTTTATAATTAGAAAATCAAATAAGAAACTTTTCTGGGCAATCTGATTTAAGAAACTCACCTATTTTCTCTTTTTAAAGACACTTGTTGAAGTTACTGTCTTTATGTATTTAAATGACTAGAGAGACTTCTGAATGAAATGAGTTGCCCCACATTGGTGAATAGCTAAGGCTCTGCCCCTTATACCATAATAGGCACAGCAGCTCTACCTACTACAAAGAAGCAAACACAGGGAGGCTGTCTAATTGAGAAAACAAAGAAGTATGGCACAAGTGAATGAACAGATCAAAACTCCAGAAGAAGAACTAAGTAAAAAGGAGATAACCAACCTATCAGTTGCAGAGTTCAAAATACTGGTGATGAGGATACTCAGATAAATCATTGAGTACAGAAAATGCATAAGGGAAGAAATGAAGGCTACACTAAGTGAAGTAAAGAATAATCAACAAGAAATCAACAGTAAAGGGGAGGAAACCAGGATTCAAATCAATGATTTGGAGCATAAGGAAGGAATAAACATTCAACCAGATTAAAATGAAGAAACAAGAATTCAGAAAATAAGTTTAAGAAGACTCTGGGACATCTCCAAAAGTACCAACATCTGAATCATAGGGATGCTAGAAGAAGATGACAAGAGCAAGAAATTGAAAATGTATTTGAAAAAATACTGGAGGAAAACTCATAATTTGGCAAATGAAATTGACATGAAGTCCAAGAAGCACAGAGAGTTCCAAACAAGTTGGATGCAAAGAGAACCACACCAAGACACATCATAATTAAAATGTCAAAGGTTAAAGATAAAAAGAGAATTTTAAAAGCAAGAGAAAAGAAGAGAGTTACCTACAAAGGTAGTCCCATAAGACTACCAGCTGATTTCTCAAAAGAACGTTTGTAGGCAGGATGGGACTGGTAAGAAGCATTCAAAATGATGAGAAGCAAGGGCCTACAACCAAGATTACTCTCTCCAGCAAAGCTATGATTTAGAATGGAAGGACAGAGAAAGCGCTTCCCAGATAAGGTAAAGCTAAAGGAGTTCATCATCATCAAGCCCTTATTACATGAATGTTTAAAGGACTTATTTAAGAAAAAAAAATCAAAACTATGGACAGTAAAATGACAATAAACCCACAACTATCAACGACTGAATCTAAAAAGCAAAAACAGAAACAAACTAAGCAAATAACCAGAACAGGAACAGAATCAGAGGTACAGAGATCTTATGGAGGGTTATCAGCAGGGAGGAGGAAGGTAGAAAAGTACAGGGATTAAGAAGCATAATTGATAGAAACAAAATAGACAGGGGGTGCTAAGTATAGTATAGGAAATGGAGAAGCTGAAGAACTTACATGTACAACCCATGGACATAAACTGGGGGGTGGGGGTGGCTGGAGAGAAGGGGGTTAATTTGCTTTCTATGACAAATTGCTTATATTTTTATTCTTTAAAAACTTCCAATAACACCCACTTTCCTTAGAATAAAATCCAAATTTCTTACCTTGGCTCTCAGGACTTACACTCTCCTATTTTAGGAGCCAGTGTATTACCTTCTGAAAGAGCAAAATCTCTTAGTTGTTTAAGCAGGCCATGCTCAATCTCACTCCCAGACTGTCACACATTTTTCACCTTCTTCTTGGAGCACCCCTTGCCCATTCTTCACCCAGGTACTTTCTGCTTTGCCATTAGGCCTCAATTTAAATATCACTTCCTTTGAGAAGCCTTCTTTGATAATCCAAGCCTGGATACTGTGCTGCTGCTTTGTCCTGTCGTACATTTTACTTCCCAACTTGAAACTTGTTTGATTTGTGTGTGTGCTTCTCTAGACTCTATGTGGTAGGTGCTCAAGGACTGTGACTTTCATTTTCATTGCTGCATCCCCAGCATCTAGCAGAGTTGAAAGCATTTTTAGTAATGATTGAAACTGCCTTTGAGAATATGAAGGCATTTTAAAGGCTAGGAAGGAGTAAAGCATATAATCAACAAAACTCAAAGAAGTAACATCATAGATGGCATTATAGTTCTGTCTGAAGTTTTATGTTTATTCTGAGGCCAATGATAAGCCACAGAATGTTCTTAAGCAACAGAGTGGTAAGTAGAAGTTGTGTTTTAGAGAGAGGAGTTTTCCTGATATATGCGGGATAAACCAAAAGAGAAAAGACCCTGGAAGTTGGGAAAACAATTTTGAAGACTTAATACATTTGGGCAGTAGGTTATACTTGACAAGACTGCAATGAAAGATGCAGCTATGGGAGCTGTGGGGAAAACGTAAAGAGCAATGCACAGACATAATGGAAAAATAGAGGAAGAAGTAAAACATGATGATGATTTAGATTCCAGTAACTAAAGAAAATAGTTCTGTCATTTACCAGAATAGGGAAGTGGGAAAGGAAAATTGATTTAAGGGAGACAGGTAAAGAGAATAAGAAAATGTGATGAGATCATTATATCTAAACAGAAATGTTTGAAGAAATGGGATATAGGTTGGGACTGAACCATCTCTGTGGTTTCTTAAGGGGGAATGCCTTTTTCTAACCCTAAAACCATCTGGTCTGGTACCAAGAGAAACACTCTAGGATCTGAGATTTTAAAAATTTATTTATTATTATTTTTTTAATTTAAGCTTTTATTTATTATTTCTAGAGAAAGAGGGGAAGAGAGAAAGGCAGAGAGGGAGAGAAACATTAATGTACGGTTGCCTTTCACCTGCCTCCAGCCATGGACCTGGCAGGAGACCTGGCTTGCAACCTGGTTATGTTGTCCTGGCTGGGAATTGAACCAGCGACCTTTGGGTTCGCAGGCCAGCACCTTCTCCACTATGCCATCAGCCAGGGCTTTTTATTTTTAATGTGCTGCTGCCTAAACTCTCAGTCCTAGAAAAGACTATGAATGATGGTGGTCAGAGGACAGAAAAATGTAAACCACCTCATATAGGTGTGGCAGCTTCCGATCAGAGGCTGACTGGAAGAGCAGTCAAGGAAATTCCAGAATTCCAGTTCTTCCTTTTGATTATTATTGATCACCACCTGGCTGAAACACTGCTTTCCAAAGACAACAGTAGTTCTCTGCTGCCTACCTTTAATGATGCTTGTTAATTAATAGAATGTTTTACATGCACACGAAGTATTTTTTAGTATTCAGATGTGGGGCCCCTGTGCACATGTGCAATACATATAACACAACATGTGTAGGTGACCGCCATGGACTTTCTCCACATGATGCAAATACAACCATCGTCTGACACAAAAATCCACACTTTACATAAAGGCATTTGAGTCTTTTCTGAAACAGAGTAAAAGACTTTGGAATCATGAGACAACTTTATTCATTTAATCAGAGCTGTTTTGTGAGGCTAGTGCTTTCCCTCCCCCTGCAATGTCAATGGCTTTTCAGTTCTCTGTTTATGGTGACTCCTCTCTTAGGTGCATTTTCTTGGGCTCTTTTAAGATTCCTCATCACTAGAGATGTCTCATTTACATCTCTCAACTTCTTCAGCAGTCATTTTTCCTTCAGTGTCTGGTTAGCCAGCAAGTCATATCTGGATTCTTTCTGCTGAGGCTTTTTTGACACTTTTGACACTTGTGGAAAAAACTCTAAAAAACCCCAGCCACCTCTGATGTGGCCCCCATGTGGGTCTCTGTAAGCCATGTGGTTACTTCTAAACCCAGCGCTCTCCTCTGTCACCACAGGTCAATCATTTCAGCCAGCCATATGTGCTCCTGAGATGCTCAGGCATGGCTAATGTCCACCATGCTCCTCTAGTTCTAGGAGATTCTTTGTGTGGCCTCCTGGATGCCTCTCTCAGTTGATGGGCAGTAAGAAGGATACACCTCTCAAACCAACTACTCTGATGTATCTCTCTAAAGAATCCTCCTGCCCTCGCCAGTAGGTTGGAGTATTATCCTCTCTCTTTCTCTCTCATAAATCAAAGCATATCCTCCAAAGAGCATTATAAACAAAGAATCCTCCTGGAAACCCCTTCTCTTGCAAGCTTTACAAGCTGGAATGTGGGGTTAGCCAAGGGTATCGAAAGATCCCTCCCATACAAGTTTAGCTGAATTTGTTTGACACCTTATGTGTGAGGTGGGAGTATACTTGTCACCTCCAGTTTGGGCCTCAGCTAAAACCCAAACAGGAAGAGCCTTATTTAACATCCTGTTACCATTGAAAGGTAGCTATATATTAAATACTCATCAAAATCATACAATTAATATTTGACTATAAGACAAATCTAGTTAAAATAAAGCCTAGAGAAGGTTAGTGAGAAAAATTATGACCAGCAGGATGATAGACAAAGCTCAGTGCATGGGACATAGAAAACTTATCTAACCCCACATGTGGTGCTTGTTTCCATAGAAACTACACATTCAAACCCATATTACACATCAACAGAAGAAGAAACTATTCTCTACATGGACAAAGCATAATTACAAGTGAACAAAATAAGTCACCTTCTTTCATTTCAGAATACTTGCATGTATGTTTTTATGTGAAAAACTGGAGAACAAATAAGGGATGTTTATGCCGATAAACATTAAGTATGTTTTATAAAATTATTCACATATTGAAAGAATAGAAAAAGCTTACACATTTCTCTTTTGGCTTCATTTTTGTTTTTGTTGTTTTTAGTTTCTTTATGTGTAGGAGGACCTTCATGATCTGAGAGGAGATATGACATCTTAAAGTCTCATTTCCACCTTGACTTATGAGTTAGACTCATTTGCTCTTTGGAAAGTTTTTAAGCTTTATAGTAGAGGCATATTCATGGAATGAATGGTTCCTGAAAAGCCACATTGCCATGAGTTGAATTGTGTCTCCTCAAAAGATATGGTGAGGTTGTGTCCCTTAGCACCTACGAATGTGGCCTTATTTGGGGAAAATGTTTTCGAAGAACTAATCAAGTTAAAATGAGGTCATGTTTCAATAGGACAAGTTCTAATCTATCAATAGTATGACCAGTGTCCTTATAGAGGCAAATGCCATGTGAAAACAGAGACACAAGGGAACTTCTGGTCAAGATGGCAGAGTACATAAATGCTGTGCTCATCTACACCCACAGCCATATCAAAGTTACAACTAAACTAAGAACAGACTTCACTGAGGACCATCTGAACAGATGAACAGAGATCCTCTAGCTAAGGATATACAGAAGAGGCCACATAGAGACTTGTAGGGGAGTGGAGTCTCAGAATGGGCTGGTGCCACACCCATATGTGCCAGTTAAAAATTGAGAGTGCTAGCTCAGCTGTAGAGGTCCAACCCAGGAGTGAGTGCCCTATAGCCCAGGGATCCAGTGCCAGGAAGAGAAGTCCCTGTAACATCTGGCTATAAAAACCATTAGGCATTGTGGCTGAGGGGATCAAAGCTGATTGAGATGGGGGCTTCTAGAAACCCAGGCATTTCTCTTAAAGAGCACTTGTTAACAGACTCTCTTGTTCTGAATTCTAGTACTTGGGGCAGCTGCTGGAAAGCTCCAGGGACAACCAAGGAGGAACTGAATTCTCTGGCTCCAGGGAAAGGGCTAAAGGGACAGCTTTCTCCCAAACAGAAGCGCTGGCAGAGGCCATTGATCCTCTGTTGAGCCCTGTCCCCACCCAGCCTTCAGGCTTAGGCAAGTTCCAAGTCTGAGTCATTATCAACCTGGCTAACATCATTCTTCCAGCCCTGGTCATCCCTGAGACGGTGCCACACTCTACTTGTAGGCCCACCTAAGATTCCCAAGGTAGCTTTTCCATGGAAATGGCCTATTTTGCTTTGTACTTCAGACTTTCCTAAAATCTCTTAAAGGTTTATAAACCCTGAACAATTAGTATCTGGCTGTGTCATGCCCTATATCTCCTAAGCAGTTAAGCAGTTCCAAGCTGATATGAGTGGCAGCTTGCCTCAGTTCATAGCTTAGCCTACTAAGCACCTCCAAGCCCAGCACAAAGAGCAAGCATCTGCAGATCACTTTGTAGCTCACACTAGATGGCCCTAAGCAGGGTATGGGCAGTGGCTGACCTTGGTCCATACCAGAGCCCCTCCCCAGAGGTTCCAGAACCAGAACCAAGACACCCAGTGCCCAGCTTTCATCCCACTGAATACATCACCTCTACAAAAGATAAATTTAAAGAGCAGCCTCTGTGGGCACCAGGGTCCCACCAAAGCACATCCTGTTCCATGGGGTCATCCACTTGGGGTCATCCCCTGCCCAGCAGCTCCTCTGCTGTAGTCACAGCAAATTCTGACACAATGAGGATCAATCACTCCCATTGATGTGCCAGCAACAATCAACGCTCAACTACAACATGGGAGCATAAACAACCCACACAAAGGACAACTCCTAGAGCACCTAACTAATGAGTAAAGAGACCACACCATTGTGCCCCACAGGACACCTGTTTCGTAAGACTACCCTGTTAAGACAGGGAGACATGGTAGCTTTACCTAATACATAGAAACAAACTCAGAAGACAGCCAAAATGAGGAGACAAAAAAATATATACCAAATGAAAGAGCAGAACTAAATTCCAGGAAAAAAACTAAATAAAATAGAGACAAGCAATATACCAGATGCACAGCTCAAAACACTGGTTATAAGGATGCTAAATGAAGTTAGAGGGAAAGTGAATGAATTTGAGCTTTAACAAAGAGATGGGAAACAAAACTGGAGATAGAAACAAAAAGTAAAGTAAAAAATTAATACATTAGAGGGAATCAACTGTAGATTAGATGAAGCAGAGGATTGAATCAGCAATTTGTAAGATTAGGTAGTAAAAAATTTCCCAGTCAGAACAGCAAAATAAGAATGAAAATATATAAGGCTTGTTTAAGGTGCCTCTGGTACAATATCAAATGTACCAACATTTGTATCATAGGGATACCAGAAGGAGAAGACAGAAACAAGGAACTGAAAACCTATTTGAAGAGGCAATAATCTCAATGTCCAATCCTCCAACTCTCTCTCTCTAAAAGCAATTTAAAAAGTAACCTGGTGAGAGCCTTTTTTTTTTTTTTTTTTTTTTTTAAGGAATAATAATGGAAAACTTCCTTAAAGGAAATAGATATATAAGCCCAGGAAGCTCAGATAATCTCAAACAAGATGAACCTAAAGAGTTCTACACCAAGACACATTATAATTGAGAAGGAAATCTTATCTTTTGTGACAATATGGATGGACTTTATGCTAAGTGGAAATAAGCTACTCAGAGAAAAACAAGTATATAATTTCACTTATATGTGAAATCTAATGAACAAAATAAACTAACACAAAATAGAGACATACTCATAGATACAGAGAACAGACTGACAGCTGTCAGAAGAAGGGTATTGAAGGCGGGGTAAAAATGGTGAAGGGATTAAGCAGAAAAAAAACCTAGACCCAGACAACTAAAGGGAAAGGGTGTGAGGGGTGATAGAAGAGGATAAAGGGGAGATAAATAGTGAATTGGAGTGGTAAACACACAATAAAATATACATATGATGTATTATAAAACTGTACACCTGAAACCAATATAATTTTATTAACCAATGTTACCAAATAAGTTAACTTTAAAAATGTGTATTTCTCACAGATTGTGTTTAAAATAGTTTGACAAGAGTTACATAATGTTATAATATTTTTAAGATGGCCCTTGCTTTTCAACTTTGAGCATCATGCAAAGAATATGTGACCATTTTAAAAATATATATTTCTTTTTTTTAAAAGAGTTTATTATTTTTTTAGAGAGAAGAGAATGAAGGGAGGAAGAAAGGAAGAGAAACATCAATGTATGGTTTTCTTTCACCTGCCTCCAGCTGGAGACTTGGCTAGAGACCTGACTTGCAACCTGGGTATGTGCCCTGACTGGGAATCCAATGAGTGACCCTTGGGTTCCCAGGTTGGTGTTCAATCCACTATGCCACACCAACCAGAGCACATGTGACCTTTTGAAGGCAAAAAAAGAAATGTGTATTTGTATTTTAAAAATGTTTATTTTATCCCATGTAAATCAAGTTATTGCAGGATTAGTTTATTTTAAAATGTAATAATTGTAAAAGAGAATGGGAAATCTAACCAAGCACATTTTAATATATCCCCCCTCCCTCAGTTCATTGTGAAAAAAATGCCAACAAGTTAAAGATAAAGAGAGAATATTAAAAGCAGCAAGAGGAAAACAGTTACTTACAAGGGAGCTCCCATGAGACTGTCAGCTGACTTCTCAAAAAAAAATTTGCAGGCCAGAAGGGGGTGACAGGAAATATTCAAAGTGATGAAGACCAAGGACCTACAACCAAAATTGCTCTACTCAGCAAAGCTTTTAGAATTGAAGACTATATAAAGACCTTCCCAGACAAGAAAAAGCTAAAGGAGTTCATCATCACCAAACCAGTATTATATAAAATGTTAAAGGGTCTTCTTTAAGAAGAATACAAAACAAAACAAAAAGACAAAATTTTGAATAATAAAATGGCAATAGCTACATCCCTCTCAATAATTATTTTAAATATTAATGGATTAAATGACATAGGATGTCTGAATTGATAAGATCCATACATATGCTTCTTACAAGAGACCCACTTCAGATTGAAAGACCACACAGACTTAAAATATAGGGATGGCAAAAGCTATATCATGCAAATTTAAATGAAACAAAGGAGCTAGGGTAGCAGTACTTATATCAGAAAAAAATAGACTTTAGAACAAAGTTTATTTAAAAAATAAAACAAAAAAGTAATTCAAGACTCATGCATTCCTATGCTCATTGTAGCAATGTTTTCAATGGCCAAGATCTGAAAGCAACCTAAGTATCCATCAATGGATGAATGAATAAAGAAAAAGTGGTGCATAATATATAATGGAATATTACTCAGCCATAAAAATGAGTGAAATGTTGCTATCTGCAACAACATGGATACTCCTAGAAAGTACTATGCTAAGTGAAAGGGGTCAGACATAGAAAGATAAATTTCATGTGATTTTACTTATGTGTAGAATCTAAAAACAAAATAAACTTCTAGATACAGAGAGATCATTTTGATGGTTGCATAGGAGAGGTATTGGGGGACTGGGTGAAAAAGGGGAAGGGATTAAGATGTAAAAGTTGGCAGTTATAAAAAACAGTCATAGGGATATAAGGTACAGCATGGGAAACATAGTAATAATGTAATAACTATGTATGGTGTCAGATAGGTACTAGACTTATGGAGGTGATGACTTTGTAAGTTAAATATATAATTAATATGCTGCACATCTGAAACTAATATAATATTGTATGTCATTATAACTGGAAATTTGAAAAAATTTTTAAAAACAGACATGTATATAGAAAGAATGCCATGTGACAACAGAGGCAGCGATCAGAAGCCACAAACTAAGAAACATCAAGGACTGGCAGTCACCATCAGAAGCTAGAAAAAGGCAAGGAAGGATATGATCCTCTGCCAAAGAAGGAGGGAGCATGCCTCTGCTGTCACCTTGACTTCAGATTTCTAGCCTCTAGAATTATGAGAGACCATATTTCTGTTTCTTTAAGGCCCCTGGGTAGTGGTAGTTTGTTAGGAAAGCACTAAGGAACTAAAACACACAGAAAAAATATATAGTTGCAAAAGTAGAAACTGTAAGGTAGTTTTCTCATAAGAATTGGGCCTCCACTGTGTAATGGCCTGATTGAGAAAGTTTCATAAATGGATGATCCTTCTTCTTCTTCTTCTTCTTCTTTTTTTTTTTTTTTTTGAAGAGTGTCATTTCCAGTTTCGGGGCTGATATATTAACTAATGTTGGAAATAGTTATTTCAGTTCAGCAACTGGTCTTGTCCTTTCTGATTTAAGTGTTGATCTTAATAGATTCCAAGCCACGTTGCTCTTCCACAGTCATAAAGGGAAACAATCTCATTTCTCAGAATGATGAAATATAGCCTAATAAAGTTACTTGTAGACATAAGAATTTTTTTAAACCTCTTTTTCTCTTATTTAAGGAAATAAATTCTTTTGCTTAGAGAAAAATTCTGATGCAACATAACAATAATTCAGTTAAAATTTCAGTCACTGCCTTGGATTAGCAGTATCTTCATAGCAACCACATTACACAAACAGTCTGTCAACTCAGTGACAACCAAAAATTTTGGGTAGTATTCTCACTACAAAAATTTACAAATTAATTCATAACCATTCACATTAGAATACTTACGTTCATATTTAATAATTGTATTTTTAAATAGGAGTCAGTTATTTGTGCTTGTTTCACAAACTTAAAAATCAAGAAGTCTATGGGATGATGAGAAAATTCTAAAATCAGATTTTGGGTGGTCTCACAGCACTACAAATTTGTGAAAATTGTTGAATTGTACATTTAAAAAGTTAAAAAGTTTGCAAGCAAATTATATTGATAAAGCTGTTTAAAACAAAACATAGTGTCTCCTTCTTTTCTGGTAGGAAATATCACAGAACCCTTGTAGAACCAGGGTTTAGTAAATGACAACTGGTAATGATGTTTATGTCACTCTGGTAATAGTCCAAGCAAAACAAAGATGCCTTGTGTATGTTGCAAATTTGTCATGCCCAAAGATGAATGTGGCTAAACCAGGAGTCTGTTGGATGAAAGAAATTCCACAGACAATGAGCCTCCAGTGGATAAATAAATGCTTCTCTTGCAGGGGCTCTAAGAGCCCGGGATTAATCTTTTGAAGATTTTTCAAGGTATTATCTTAACAAGAATTTGCACTGTCTTCACCTATACTACACCCCATCATACACACTCATGATGTAAGAAGAGTTCATTAAAATGAATGACAAAGTCTCTCACCTTGGAGCCACAGAAGAAATGTTTAGCATCTGTAGTATTCAAATCTATGACTCTGCCCACTCACCAATTTGCCTGTTTCATAATAAATCTGTAGGCAATGTTGGAGAAGGGAGGAGTTAGGAAGTTGGGGTTTGTAGGGTTTTTGTTTTTGTTTTTGTTGTTTTTTTTTTTTTTTTGAGAAATTAAGATATTTATTCAGATGGAGTTGCCCTGCCTTTTCCCTTAAAAATGTTGGACTTACTGACAAACTGCACAGCCTTCACAGATGCTCTCTCAAGAAACATTGACACTGCTCTCCACATGCTTTCTCTCAGTGATTTCCATAAACAGTTCTTAGGCTACTTGGATATTAGGACATTTGAGTGTATTGGACAATCTTGGTCCTACAGCCTTTTCCATATCTCCATTCTGCTGTGAAATTGGGTGGCCACCTTCTGTAGGCCACACCAAATATGTCTCTGTCAATGGGTCTTACAGCCATTGGGAGGCCCCGGTAGGAGATTAATCAATTCTGGAGAAAGGAGTTGAGGAATTTATTTCATAGCAGACCTTGAGCTATCAGCAGCTTGGTGCCTCAACAAGGAAACCCTCCTGTGAGGTGGCTCCCCATCAGCTCTCATCCCATCTCTGAGACCCAGTAATGGCTTCCTTGCCTTAGCCATCAAGTCTGGTGGTGACATCCATTCCACCATCGCTTTTTACCCATATGTGACCCTGAGTTCACATTTCTAAGTTGTTCCTTGATTAAATTATTTACCCTTTTTGATCATGACAGACCTTTTCTAACATACTGAGGTCATTCTGTCCATAGAAAATTTCTGCTTGCTGAATTCTTCCTTGGGTTGATCATTGAAATTTCTTGAGCCTTTGAATACTTTGAGGTCCATGTCAAGTTGTCAAAGACAGCACTTTCAAGAGGTACACCAACACATGTGTACCTGTAAACTATTTTCCACAGAATTATTATGTACAGCTAAGCATAGGCTGGTGGATATAGCACTGCCACTGTTCACATCTTGCTGATAACAAGAAAATGCTCATCCAAAAATATCTTTCAAAGTTCAAAGGCAAGCTTAAGGGATATTTTTTAGAGATAGAAAAATAATCTGTAGTTTTGGGAATCCCTTCATGTACCCAGCCATCTAACCCTCACCAACTTTAATGATCCACCAGCTTAAGAGGCCTTTGCACTAACCCTTCTTGGTTCATTGCAGGGAGGCGCAGGGCAAACCACTAACAGCCACCTACAATCCAATTGTATTAGGAGAAAAGTATTGTCTGAAAGAATAGAAGTGTATTTACTCCATAAACCAGCAGGACCCAACGGATGCTGTCTAGAAACTCTGCTTTATTAAAAGAAGTGACTTGTAGTTTCCATACCAAAGGTCAAGCTCTGCTGAGCAGGGTGGCCTTTGTTTGTTTGGCAATTACAGTGTTTGTACACTTCTCAAGTGGTCCGAAGCAGCCCTCCCATGCTAAGCCAGCTGAGCGGGCTCTGTTCATTTGCTTAACAAGCTGCTCTCCTTCCTCCCCTCCTCTGCCTCTCCTCAAAGACAATGCACAAAGATAAATTGCATTCTAGTCCAAATCTGAGTAATCACAAATTTTATATTAGAGAAGCCTTAAAAATACACTTTACTTTATTTGCCTTTTTTTAGTTTTTGCATATTTTCACAACTACTCAGCTCACAGAAACTGAATGGCTTAGAACAAAATAATAATTTAAAGTGAAGGTTTTAGAGATCACATAAAGTCTGTAGATTATTTGAAGACCATTTTTCAATAATAATATCTAGGAAAAGAGAAAAACAGTTTTATAAAGCTTTCGAAAATACAATAATAAACTTTTGGTTTAAGTATTACTACCATGATCTTAGAATAACTAAAATTATTATAACCTTTCTTAAGACATGAGTTTTGATATTTTATATATTTAAAATTTGTTAAATTGGTATTTTTGAGCAAATCAATGAGTTTACAGGTAATTCTCATACTGATTCTTGAAAACCATAATATTTTGGAGTTAAAAAGTTAAATCATTTTTCATAACAATATAAATATTTTCATCAGCTAATTGTTCAGCCATGTTGATGCTCAAATTTTTTTTCCACTATAGAATAGACAATGGTACAGGTTATTAGTTAATCAACCAGATATGATCCTTCATAAGATAAACTAGTGTGTTTCTAAGAAAGGCAGTCAGTCGGGAATTTCTTTTTTTTTTGATTTAAGTGTTTGAGTGTGATGTCAAATGTTTTTATACATTTTAATATATACAATAAATGTATCTAGCTATAAATAATTTCATCTCAACTATAAAAGCATTATTATACATAAAAAGCTAAAATCTACATGCATTATGCAGTTTACACTATGATGTTTGAATTCTACCAAGTAAAATATGTTTCTTTTTTTTTTTTTGCATTTAGAATGCTTCCCTAACCTCCTCCCCCACCACCCACCAAAGCTAATCTATAGCATAATTTACAAATGGATTTGAGCATAAAGCTGACTAGATTCCTTTTATTTCAATAAATAATGTATCATCTATGTTGTTCATTAGCACATTGATGCTTTCTAGGAGAAGAACTGCAGTGTACTTTGAGTAGGGGCTCCATGAGATTGTCCATGATTAGGGAAAGTTAAAATTAAAGCCCATTTGTTTATTCTACACATTTAATTTAGTTAGTGACCATAGAACATTTTATATTATAGGGACACTTTTATTTTCTGAACAAATCTTATTAAGCTGAAGCAGTGTTGGGATTCAAGGATTGATTTCTACAGAATAAGAGAGAATTAAATAATTTTGCAGAAGGATGGCCCTGGAGCCAGCTTTCTAGTACATGCTGTGTAGTTTGTGACTCCATGCTTGGCCCTCAGGCACTTTTGAGATTGTTTAGAGGTTCCACTCACAAACGCTAAGGCAAGAAACAGGAGCCCAGAAAGAGGAACAATCCTGTTTTCTAAATGAATGAGGAGCTGAAGCAAGCTTTTTCAAACTTTGTTTAATAATAAGAAATATGTTGGCTTCACAACTCAGTACATACTAATGCACGTATTTATATACAGTTGAAACTAAATTATACAAAACAAGACTTATTTATAGGCAAAGGACCATTTTACTAGTTGATTCTATTCATCCTATTTTTATTTTTCTGTTTTCATGACCCAATAAGTAATGTCATGTCCCAATAAAGAATAGAACATAGCATTTTGAAAAAGTGTAAAATGCATTATAAAGAATGACTCATAGCATCATCCTATAGACCAAAAGGTCACAGGTTTGCTTCCTAGTTAGGGCACAACCCAGGTTTTGGGTCCAATCCCTAGTTGGTATGCATGCAACAAGGCAACTAATCAATGTTTTTCTCCCTCTCTTGCTCCCTTCCTTTTTTTTTCTAGAAGCAATGAAAACATCCTTGGATGAAGATAAAAAATAATAGTGAAATAAAGAATGACTCATTACAGTGAGCACCTTTTATTCCCCACTTTCCAGGTAGAGGTGGCCAAGAGAACATGAACTTTCTTTGATCACTGCTTTCCACAGATTCTTTTACTTTTAGCTGTAGAAAGACTGAATAAATTGTAATATCTAAGTCAGTACTCAGAAACTTTGACTGTCGGATTCATTGAAACAAATAAATGGAAACCTCTGAAACCTAAGTTGAGACATACAATTTCACCTTCATCAACTTACAGATAGTAGGTAGTAATTGGTATTTATTTAATTCAGGGCTATTTGATATTATAAATTAAGCCTATGTTTTTCACATGAAAAACTAGGATAATCTCTTACGTCTAGTTACCTAAAGAAACAGTGGTAAAGAGATGGGATGAGGAGGCTAGCCTCTCTGCTCTCATTCTCTCTTGGAAAGGGGTGGGAATGCTGAGCCTTGCTCTAGCCTGAAACTGGAAGGAAAAGGTTCTTTCCCTTAAGTCCAGCCATATAGAATATAAATGGTCACAGGGAGGGCCTTTGGGCTTCTGCCTGAGCTGCTGCCAATAAAAAAATCATTACTTTGGATAAAGTCCCAACCCATAGGAAAAAGAACTACCCTTAGGAGGAATAATTGGCCTATAAGCTTCCAAAAATTGAGTGTATCTAAGTCCTTTGAAAATGTCAGATAACTAAAAATAAATGCAACAGGGCTCAGGAAATAGAAGTCAAAAAAGTCAAGAGCATGCAGGAAAGAACCCAGAATAGAGCAGGCAGGTAGGCAGCTCTGGTGGGTCCCAATAAAGGGAAGTGGGAAGGCACTAAGGGTGACTTTAACCCCTGGATGGCTTGGTGTAGAAAGAAAAGCTGTTATAACGCTAGCCCACGGAGTCTTAACAATAGAGAGGCTTTAAAAATAACTTTTGTCTTCCTCACATATACATCTGGGGCAGGTAAGCAGGCTGCTACGCACTATCCAGTCAGGAATCCAGGCCTGTTTGATCTTCCTTCTCCATTATTATCTGGGTGGTTTCCCTTATCCCCATAGGAATGTTTTCCAAGGAAGATTTCTCCAAGTAAAATTTGTTCCTGCTTGGTTGCAAGAGAAAATGCATGAAGGAGCCTATGCTCAATGTTCTGAGTCAGGGAGTGGAAGAGGTGCAGGACTTCCCTTTGTTTTCCCCCTCATGACAATGAAGTCATGGTTTCACTGCAAGAGCTGGGTGAGAAATGTCAGTGCTACAAAATATAGGCCCTGGCTCCATGGTGAGATGTGTAGCCCAACTGTATTACTAGGAGATAAGCGAAGAAGGAACTTACATGGACAGCCAGTAATCTCTGCCATAGCTACTTCTTACTCAGCCCTGGCTTGTAGAACATTTCTGTGTCTGCTGTCCATAGGCAGACTGTGGTGTGCCCAGGATTCTGTGACTATGTATAAAGCATTCTTTTCTTTTCTTTTCTTTTTTTTTTTTAAGATTTTATTTTTTATTTTTAGAAGGAGTGGGAGGGAGCGAGGCAGAGAGGGAGAGAAATATCAATGTATGGTTGCCTTTCACCTGCCTCCAGCTGTGGATCTGGCTGGAGACCTAGCATGCAACCTGGCTATGTGCCCTGGCTGGGAATTGAACCAATGACCTTTGGGTTTGCAGGCCAGCACCTATCCCTTAAGCCACCAGCCAGGGCTGTTATTTTTCTTTATTAATATGTTGGTGTTCTATTACAGTTGTCCCATTTTTCCCCATTGTTCTCCCCTGCCCTGACCATCCCACCCACTCTCCCACAGTCAATCCCCACCCTGTTGTCCACATCCATGGGTCATTTATACTAGTCCCTTGATTAAACCCTTCTTCCCCTTCTTCTTTCTTAATGGTGCACATTTTAGTTGAACATTTATTATCAAGTCATTGACATAATTACAAAGCCTTTTGAAAAATAACCTCATATTAATTGTAATCCAATTTTTCTATTAGCTTGTAATGCTTTATGTTGCTATTATAAAACTTCTGGGATGAAGGCCATAAGTTAAAAGTAAATGTCTTTAATAAGTTCCAGACTTTCTATCTAAATTCTAATATAAATCTTGCTCCTTGAGTTTAATATGTACTGTAAAAGACAGGGTATGATAGGTAAGCCATAGGCCTTAAAATATTGGTTTGAACAAAAATCAGACCAAGTGTTAAAAGTCTGAGAATATCACCTATACTGAAATGTTTCTTCGTATAAGGAATATTAATTTGGATTTTTTGTATATAAAACAGTGCACATCTCAGATACAATTGTCTGGTAAATGTATGAATACTCTAGCTTTGAATTTTAATGTCTTAGAAGATGTTTATTTTTTTTTAATTCCTTCAAATAGAATGTGAATGTAAAAGAAGGATCAGTTTTTGGCTAAGTGGAAAACTGGAATTTAAAACCCAATATATGTTTCTCTCCCTCTCTGCCTCCCTTCTGTCCCCTCTCTCCAAAAATAATAAATAAAATCTTTTTAAAAATCAATATAAAGAGAATCAAAGATGGCGTTCTTAAGTACCAGAACAGCTGGAGGACAGGATAGGGAGCACAAAATGTCTGCAGGTCCCTAAGAATTGGAGCAGTAGCATCTGGACTCAGGGGTGTACAGCCCAGAGGCAGCAGAGACCTACAGGAGAGCAGGGGATATAGTTCCAAACCTGGTGGCAGGCCAAGGTCAGCTCTGGGCAGTGGCGGCTCTACCCAGAGGGGCGTGTCTAACTGAAGCAGCTCCAGGCTCCCTGGTGACTAGAAATCTGAACAGTGAAGTGTGGGCTGTGAGGGCAAACTCTGTAAGGGAATGAGGAATTGAACTCTTGCAGGGGAGGGACTGTGTGAGAGCCTCGCTCTGGCAACAGGGAGAGGAAGCTCCTCACTGGGCCAGAGGCGGAGGAGAAGAGCCCTACAGGGAGCAGGAGCAGGAAGCAGGGAAGTGCACCTGATGGAGTGGCAAGCAGGCCAAAACACAGTGCTGCTAGGCCACGGGGGAAAGAGCAGCTTGAAGCCCCTGCGAGGGGGGAGGCCCAGCCCTACGCACCCACACTGGCCCCCAGGCTCCCACGGAAACTCCAAACTGCTAGCCAGGAACTTGCACCTGGGGCAATTGGCATGCCCATTGCAGGGGACAAAGGCTGCACTTCGGACACTCTGGGGAGCCAGGCTTGCATCACAGAGGCAGCGTGAAGGACACCTCGGAGAGCTGGACTGCCTGGATGGTTGGCCCTCGCCTGGGGGAGCCAGACAGTGTTGGTGGACCCTGGGTACTGTTGGAGGACCTGGGCACTGTTGGCAGATGGGGGGGCTGCCTTCTCTGGGAGCTGTTGGGGCAGGGCCAGTCATCACAGTAGCCAGCAAGGTTACAGGCTGCCCTACAGAGGTACCAGGTGCCCATTGCAGGCAGGAACCTCCTCCAGGAGCTGGAGAGGAAGGAGCAGCCATGGACACCACAGAAGCACCCTGCAGGTCTTCACACAGAAACATTGAGAGAAGGAAGGGTCCCAAAACACCAGCAGCACAGAAACCCAGCTAGTCTACTGGAGACCCAGCCTACCTGGGGGCTGACACTCAGAATCAGCCCTGACTGTGACAGCCATAGGCCCTGCCACTCCAAAACCACACAGCTTGACTGTAGACTGCAGAGACTTGATCAAGAAAAAGAGGCAGACTCAGGAAATGGATCATTGCTAATCTCAAGCACCTCAGTTACACCAAGAGCTACATGAACTATTAATCCCTAACATATCCTTTTCAAAAGTTACTTCCAAGCCTCACAATTAGTGCACTTTAAGTAAATACTGTTTAAACCATAGTGTGTCACAACTCAAATATTTTTAATCTCCTATCTCAATCCATCTAAATACCCAAGACCCTCCCCCTACTCTTGATTTAAACTCTACTCACTCTCTGGCCACAATGCGCATTCCCAGTCCTCAATCTAAGTTTTCCTCCCCTCCCCAGCCACCTAAACCCTTTATTTTTTCTTTTCTTTTCTTTTTTTTTCTCCTGCTAAAAGCCCACAGGTCCTGGCTCCACCCGGATCAATCAGAGATCATAAAGAGTGAACAGCCACCTAAACCCTTTCTTTATTATTTTTTTCCTTTTTAAAAAATTTTTTTCTATTTTTTTTTTTTTTCTCTTCTCTGTTAAAAGCCCACAGGTCCTGGCTCCACCTGGACTAATTAGGGATCATTAAGGGTGAACAGCCACCTAAACCCTTTCTTCTTATTATTATTATCTTCTTCTTCTTCTTCTTCTTCTTCTTCTTTTTTTTTTTTTTTTCCTGCTAAAAGCCCACAGGTCCTGGCTCCCCCTGGACCAATCAGGGATCATTAAGGGTGAACAGGGAGGCAGATGAGGCAGCTATATATACAGGCTTACACTTTTCACTGTACTTGTGGCTTTCTGATTCTCCCTCTCCTCATTTGTATAGAATAGAAAAGTTGTTTTTCTCTCTAATATCCCTGCTATCTTTGCTGCTCCTCAGCACCCTTCAAAACTATCTATACTTTAGTCAACTTAATCATTTTTCCCCCTCATACAACAGTCTTAATACATCTACATCCCTTTCAAGACTGGCTCAATTGCAGCTGAGGGTGTGATTAAGAGTGGGAGTTACCTTGGAGGGTTTGGGTATATGGTTACATTCATAGGCAGTCAAAGGGGAAGTAAGAGAGAAAGATACCCCTGAAGGTATGGTTATTTTGCCTGGACTGGTGGTTCTGTTTTAGGAGCAGCTCAAAAACAGTGTATGAGAAAGTATAGAAGGAGTGTCTCACCATCAGCCAACTGGAAGGAAAGGAACAACATACACAACCAACCCAGAATACAACCAGACAGCCCAAGTAAACAACATAAAGGCCACCCCAAGAGCAACAAGTGGAGAAAATCTAGGAGACTGCAACACTGAACTCCACAAATTTCCTAACACAGAAGGGTGCTCAACAAAGGCAAAGAAGCAAAGCAGATTAATCCAAGGAAAAAACAAAAACAAAAAAGCAACAACAAACACCCAAAATGGGGGTAAAAAGAATCAGTCCATCACCAAAAGGAAAGGAAGAATCCCCAGAAAGATCACCAAATGAAACAGAGGCACACGATATCTTAGCAGATAAGGAATTCAAAAGAATGATGATAGAGAAGCACAATGAGCTTAGCCAGCTCAAAGAAAACTATAAACAACTCAAGGGAAGTTACAAGGGACTTACTGAGAGCTACACCAGCATCAAAAAGGACTTAGAAACTATCGGTAAGAGCCAGGAGGAAATGAAGAATACAATTTCTGAATTGAAGAATACAGTAGAAGGCGTCAACAGTAGGCTAGAGGAAGCAGAGGATTGGATCAGCAAGTTGGAGGACAATGTAGACAAATACTCCAAGACAGTACAAGAGAATGAAAATAGGCTGAACAAGACTGAAGAGAGTTTAAGAGAGCTGCAGGACAACATGAAACGTAGTAACATCCGTATCATAAGGATACCAGAAGGAGAAGAGAAACAAGGAATGGAAAACCTGTTCAAAAAAGTAATGATAGAAAATTTCCCTAACATGATGTGTGAAAACATTACTTGAGTTCAGGAAGCACAGAGGGTCCCAATGAAGGTCAACCAAACAGACCAACTCCAAGGCACATTATAATTAAAATGGCAAATTTCAAAGACAAAGAGAGTATCCTAAAAACATCAAGAGAGAAATGACAAATAACATGAAAGGGGGCTCTAATAAGGCTATCAAATGATTATTCAACAGAAACAATTCAAACCAGAAGGGAATGGCAAAAAATATTTCAAGTAATGGGAAACAAAGTCCTGCAACCAAGAATACTCTACCCAGCAAGGCTCTCATTCAACATGGAAGGAGAAATAAGGAGTTTCCCAGAAAAAGAAGACAAAGAAGGTGAAAGAATACACCTCTACCAAACCAGCATTGCAAGGAATGCTAAAGGGTCTGCTTTATAAATAAATAAATAAATAAATAAATAAATAAATAAATAAAATGAAGAAACAGAGAAAGCCAAAGAGAAATACAGACACAAAGGGAGAAAATGGCAATGAATAAGTATCAATCAATAATAACCTTAAATGTAAATGGATTAAATGCACCAATTAAAAGACATAGGGTAGCTGAATGGATAAGAAAACATGACCCACCTATATGCTGTCTTCAAGAGACCCACCTCAGAATAAAAGATCAACACAGATTGAGAGTGAAGGGATGGAAAAATACATATCAAGCAAATGGACATGAAAAACAGGCTGGAGTAGCAATACTTATTTCAGACAAAATCGATTTTACAATGAAGGCCATAAAAAGGGATAAAGAAGGACATTTCATAATATTTAAGGGAACAATCCATCAAGAAGAAATAACTCTGGTAAACATATACACACCCAACGTAGGAGCTCCAAAATATGTAAGGAAAGTCTTGGAGGACTTTAAGACAGACATAGACAGCAACACACTAATAGTAGGGGATTTTAATACCCCACTATCAACAATGGACAGACCTTCCAAACAAAAAAGCACCAAAGATGTTGTGGCATTGAACAGCACTCTAGAGGAAATGGACCTAACTGATGTATACAGAATCTTTTACCCCAAAGAAGCAAAATACCCATTCTTTTCAAATGCACATGGATCATTCTCTAAGATAGACCACATGGTAGGTCACAAGACAAGCCTCCACAAATGCAGCAAAATTGAAATTATACCAAGCATCTTCTCAGATCACAATGGCTTGAAACTAGAAACCAATCTCAAGGGAAAAAACAAAAATACTCTAACTCATGGAGACTGAATAACATGCTTTTAAGTAAGGAATGGGTACACAATGAGATCAAAGATGAAATCAAAAAGTTCCTGGAAACAACAATGAACACACAACAGCCCAAAACCTATGGGATACAGCAAAGGCAGTGCTCAGAGGGAAATTTATAGCAATAGAGG